>PVLD010008848.1:0-81076 GCA_004027595.1 Dinomys branickii | reverse complement strand
CAGTGCAAATTCCCTACTATCTTATCTATAATTTGGTATTTCCTTTAATGTTTTTGTGTTAACTAATGTGAAGATAACTATGTAATACAACATCCAGTGCTAATTCCCTACTATATTCTGTATAACTTTGTATTTTCTGTATTGTTTATGGCTTTTCTGGTTCATATGTCTCCATTCTTTTGTCTTTAAAATAAAATTAGGAAAAAAAAAAAAAAAAAAGAAAGAGTCCTCAGAGGTGGCAGCACTCTTGATTCCAGCCCCACCACTTGGTGGGAAAGGGGAGATATCAAGCAGAACCTTCTCCCAAAGTTCAGCTGAGCTGTTGCCCTGACAGTGAAGGTGTCCCAGGCACCCTGCCAAGGCTCCAAACACAGATGACCTGAGAGGACTGCACCCCAGCCCTCATGACAGTGCTCAGAAAAGTCCCCAAAATGAGATCCCTGCACGTGCAAGACCACCCCTGCAGTGGATTGACAGCTCACAATCAACTTGTCACCCCCAGCAGAACTGAGTAAGCGTGGCACTGGGTGTGGGGGGCCCGCCTGGGGATGTTGCCAACATAAGAGACAGAGCTGGGGAGAGGAAGTGAGGCTGTTGGGAGCTGGTAGAACCTGTTGGGAGCAGGTAGAAGCTGTAAGGAGCTGTCGGTTTTCTTGGAGGACCTTGTCATCCTGGTTTGCCTGATGAACTGCGCTGTTCTCATCGTCCAAGGGGCTCAGGACCTGGTTGTCACTGAGAATGGCTTCAGTTCACTTTAGGGGAGCTCTGGTCCTCACTCTGAGCATCGCTTCCTGGCTCCAGATGGTGCACTGCTCAGTCTCCTGGAGAAGCTTGTTGCATTAGCTTTCCTGACGAGAGCTCTGCTTTCCTGATCAACTGAGGAGCTCGGGACCTCACTGTTGCTGAGGACAGCTGTGGTGCTTTTCGGGGGAGCTCTGGTTTTTTTGAGCGTCACTTCCTGGCTCCAATGCAGATACCTCAGCCTGCTAACACAAATCCTTCATCCCACTGGCACAGACTTTCTAGCTTCCACCACTGACCTTTGGGCCTTCCCAGTGCAAATCTGTGAAACAGGCCTGCACAAGACATCGTTACGGCCTCTTGGCCTCCAGTTGGACTCATGGGGGGCATTGTTATAGGCTCCGGGTCTTTAGCTGGACTCATGCAGGACATTACTGTGGGATCCAGGCCCTCAGCTAGATTCTTTGGTCTTTGGTGTGTGGACAGCTTTCCTGCATTCTTTGTATGACTCTTTGGGGGACTATTACAAATAATCTTATAAAATATGTGTCCTGTATTGTACTATTTCCCCTTGTAAGCCCTGACTACAACAGGCCCTGCTCTATGCCAGCCTCACTCCATACCTGCTGTGCTACGGCACAGGTCCCGGGAGAAGCCATACTCAGGTGGTCTCTATCCTCCACAGTGTGGGCACAGCACGCTGCAGTAAAATGAGCCACTAACTCTTGGGGTGGCCAGACCTGAAGAGCTTGAGGCCAGCAGCCAGCAGAAAGCCGGCAGCACTACAAGGAGATCTGCGGAAAGCTATGGAAGGGGCTGTGGGCTCTGTGGCTGAGGCACTCTTGGGGTGGCTGGAGCTGGTGAGGGCTGGGGCACTATGGGCTGAGAGCCACTGGCCTCAAAGCCAGAGCTTCAAATGTGAAAGCAGGGGCTCTAGCCCAGGGCCCATTAGGGACTGGACCCCATAGCAGGGCGTGAGTGGCAGGGAGTGAGTGAAGCTTCCTCTGTATTTGCAGCTGTTCCCCATAGCTCACTTCATAGCATGAACTCTGCCTCCTTCAGATAAGCAGGCATTATTAGACTCTCATAGGAGCATGGAGCCTATAGTGACCTGTGCACAGGATCTAGGCTCCTGTAAGAATCTCAGGCCTGATGATCTGAGGTGGAGCTGAGGCAGTGAAGCCATCCCTGGGTAGGAGCTGCAAATACAGACTGCCATTAGCAAAGGGGTTGGATGGTAGAGACCACAATGAATCCACTGCTTACAGATGCTATCAAAACCCTACCAGGGGGTGGAAAGTGACAAGCAAGCTGCATGTGGCGGCAGGCTTTGTGGTGGTGAGTGAGAGGCTGTGCTTCGCTGGCACAGCTGCATCTGGTGGAGGCTGCAGGTCGCTCCTGCACCTATGTTAGCTGGCAGACAGCTCGTCCATGATTTCATCTACCACTTCCCCCTGCGCTTCTTCCGCTCACCATGCACTTGGCTCAGTCATAGGTTGCACATGCCTACAGCTAACTCTGGCCAAAATTAGTGAAAAACACACGTCACTGGAAAGCTCAGAACAAGAGAAAGATCCAGCGATGAGACAGCAGAAAATGCTAAGATGCCAGCAGGAGAAAGCTGCATTTAATAGAAAACACCACTGGACATGGTGGCACACACCTGTAATCCCAGCACTTGGGAGGCTGAGGCAGGAGGATCGTTGTGAGTTTGAGACCAGCCTAGGCTACAAAGCGAGATCAAGGCCAGCCCGAACTGCATAGTGAGACCCTGTCTCAAAAAGATAAGATAGGTAGATAGATAGATAGATAGATGAAAGAAAGAAAGGAAGGAAGGAAGAAAGAAAACACCGAGTCCTACTTAAATTATAGGCTCATTGCAAAAGGTGATCTGTGTTCTCCAAGCCCACTTTGTATAATATGTGGTGACAGCTACCCAACAAAGCCACAAAACCTTCACAACTGCTTCACCATATTTACTGCATAGTTTCCTGCTGATACTGAGACACCCAGATAGATAATACGAGGCCAGTGATGGACATCTCATCCACAGCCCAGGTGTGCTAGGGCAGTGGGATAGGTTGCTCAGAGAGGGAAGAAAATATCCCAGGATGGCTTGCAAGAGATAAGAGTTAATGACGATATAAGAAAAGGAGGGGGTCAGTTGAGACTTCTAGCAGAACAGCGTTGTGTCCAGGGGCCACAGCCTGGACGGGAGCTGCCAAAAGGCCCGGGGTGGTGAGCTGGACAGGGAGTCACCAGTGTCCAGAGGCAGCAGGTCAGACAAGAAACCTCCAGAGGGAATGCTACGTGTCTAGGGCAACCGACTGGGCCATAGAACCCCCAGGGCTGGGTTTGTAGTGTAAAGGACACTATACCCAGCTGTGAGCCCCCTCATTCCCCGCATCACTAGCAACCTAAGGAGCAGCTGAGTCAGCAGGCAGGCAGGAGGGGGTTTCCACCGATGGCACCAAGGTGCCCAGTCCCCAGTGTCCTTTAAACAGTGCTTAGCTGGATGTTGCAGTCCTTCTCTGCTTAAAACGTCCCCTTCACATGGCAAGAGTCTTGGAAAGGCAAAAGGGGCACGTCAGGGACAGGGTGCCAAGTGCCTTAGTTTTCCCCAGGGCCAATTCAACAGATTTCATCCATATACTCAAGGACTTTGGGGACAGTGTGCCCCTGAGAATCCTTACCAGCACTGAGGCTGTGAACACATCCCCCTCTAATACCAGAGAGATCTTTAACAGATTCCATACTAGCATATAACTCAGAGGGCAGAAAAGAGTGAAGAGAGTCTGAGATTCTTGCAATTTCCCAAAGGAAAGCAAAGGTATAAATTAATAATGGATGCCAGATGCAGTGGGGCATACCTGTGATCCCAACCACTCAGGAGGCTGAGGCAGGAGGATCTTAACTTCAAGGCCAGCCTGGGAAAATTAGCCAAACCCTGTCTCAATTTTTTTGTTTTTTAGTGATTTGAACAAAGTTCACTCTTTTAAAAAGATAGCTATTTTTGCAAGACCACAGTTACAGAACTATGAAGGTTTACTTATGCCTTTTAAAAAAATCTTCTGCAAAAAGATAAAAGATCTTGTTAATCTCGCAGTAATATAAAACATCCCAGCAAACTTTCCTCAAGAGTTAAGATAGTAAATATCTTAGGGTACAGGCCACCTGTCACAGGTTATTTTCTTTTTTCCTGCAGTGCTGGAGACTGAACTAACCCAGGGCCTTTGTGGTGAGCTGTATCCCCAGTCCTTTAAATTTTGACAGGGGCTCACCAAGTCACTAAGTTGCTCAGGCTGGGCTCAAACTTGTGATCCTCCCAGTTTCTTTTCTTTTCTTTTTTCTTTTTGAGACAGGATCTCGCTATGTAGTTCAGGCAGGCCTTGAACTCACTGTGTAACCTAGACTGGCCCTGAACTCCTGGTGTTCATCCTGCCTCAGCATGTGTCACCATGCTTGGTGTAACCTTTAAAAATGTAAAAACTGGCTGGGGATAAGCTCAGTGGCATAAGCATCTGCCTGGGAAGTGCAAGGTCCTGAATTCGATTCCTAATATCCCCTGCCAAAAAAAATGTAAAAAGTATTTCTAGTTTGCACCACACCAAATATGCCAGGCGGGCAGATGGCTCCCAGGTGGTGGTCTGCTGAGCCCTGGAGCCCTCAAGGAAAGGGCCTGACCTGCAGCAGGCATGACTGTGACCTGCAGGAGGAGCCCTGCAACCTCTGATTCCCAGGTCTCACCTCTCACTTGCCCACTGGATGAGCTCATTCAGCACCAACTGGTGCTGTCCTAAGCACCTCTGTGTCACCAGGGTTCCAGCCTTTTTCTGACAAGTATAATTCCTCCAGTTTCTCTAAACCAGGAACTATCGGTCATAGTAGTCATGATTTAAAGCAAATCAGCATTAACATCTACAGCCATTCAAGGACATTCACGATTATAAAAAGTTAATCTAGCCAACAGTGATATCCTTGCACTCAGTACTGACTCTTTCCTCTTAAAGTCACTGCTTAGGTGAGGAAAAATGCATAACTATCTCTATTTAAACAGACTTTTCTTCTCCCGTAAGCTGAGACTTCCTTAAAAAACACTCTCAGATCTACAATATCCCCTCGCCAAATAGTTTGTCCTCTTTCTAGTTTGCTGCCATGTGCCATAGACTCTGGATTCAACAGGGTTTTCTAGGCAGGCGCTTATGACACTGAGCTGGATCCCCAGCCCAGCAGGGCTTTCTAGCTTGGTGGGAAAGTGCTACATCTGGGATAAACAGCACCTCTAGGGCAGCCTGTGCTCCCGCTGCACACCACAGAGCGGGGTCCCATCCCTGTTCCTTCAGGACAAACCTGACTCAGCTTCCTGAATCCAAGGAAGATTTCTTTTTTAAATGAGCTTTAAAAAGCCTGGGACTTGAGTATCAAAATATAAAAGCTGCCCCATTTTAGGTGTTTGGGAAAGAACATCGACCCACACCACCAGACACGTACCCATCCTAAACAGAATGATGGAGACTTTCCTTTTCACCATGGGAACAGAAGAGGAAGTCTTGTGCATGCTCATTCTCTTACACATGTGCATCCAGTGCGGCCTGAGGTCCGCAAGGGAGAGCAAAGCTGGCTGAGGCTTTGCTCCCCCGCTCTCTGACCAGCTCTTCTCAGTCAGGGTGCCGCTGGCCCAGCCTCACCGCTCTTCACTTGGTGGACAGCATTCTGAGATTCTGACCATGTTCCACAGTCTCTCTGCAGATAGTAAGGAGGGAATCTTCTTCCAGCAAAGCACAGAGGATGCACTGCAGAACCTCCCTACCCTCTTCCCCTCTTCTCCTCCCCCTCCCCTCCTCCTTCAAGACTCGGAAGATGTAGGCCTCATACACAGCTCAGTATATGAGCTCAGGGATATCAGCAAAACCCTGTCTCAAAATTTTAAAAGAATATTCTAACGGGCTGGGATGTAGCACAACTGTGGAACATTTGTCTGGCATGTGCAAAACCCTGGGTTCAATCTCTATTACTGCCAAAAAATAACTAACTAACAGTAGAATTAACAAGTCTACACACTCATGCTATAATTCTTAGGGCGGTGCTAAAAGAAGAGAAAAAGAATGTAAAATTCGCAAAGCAACAATCTGAAAATAAAATAAAAATTTTAAGAACTGTATCAATCCAAATTAAGGTGAGAAAAAAGAAATATTAAACAAGTAAAACAAAAGTACAGAAGATAGTAGATTGAATCTCAAATCTTTAACTATTACTTTAAATGTACACGGTGTAAATCAAGAGTTTTCCAATAGAAAGTCATGGGTCACACACCTAATTTAAATTTTCTAGCACCCACATTATGAAAAGTAAAAAGAGCCAGGGTAAGTAATTTTCAAATCACATTTTTATTTAACTCTGTCCTGAATATCATTTCAACACACACTTAATAGTCAAAATTGTTGTGGTATTTTTCATTCCTTTTTCCTCAACACATCTTCAGGATTGGGTATGTTTTGAATTTATAGCACACCTGCTTTAGTTACTTTTCTCATTGCTGAAACACCCGAAGTTAAAGAAGGAAAGGTTGATTTGGCTCACAGCCGTAGAGGTTTCAGTTTGCAGTTGGCTGGCTCCAAGGCGGGGTGGATAGCAGAGGAGCAACAGTCCATGGTGAGCAGAAGACAGAGGGCAGAAGGCGCCAAGCTACAAGTGACAGTAATAGCTCTTTCTGTCCCTTTATATTCTATCTGGGAAACCTGCCCTTAGGGAGAGTAGTACTCACCCAGAACTACACCAACCAATCCGTGCATTGCTTGCTAATCACACACCCTTAATCCCAGCATCACACACTCTAGATGGAGCCAGCTCTGAAAAAGCTCCACTTACGACAGCACAGGGCTTTGTGGGGCATCTGGATCTAAACCCTGATGACACCCTAATTTGGACCTCCCAGATCTCAGGGTTCAGGAGACACCCACATTGCTGAGCACCACACAGGACAGTGCAAGGCCAAGGGCCAATGGCAACTAGTGGGCTAGATTTAAACAAACGCAGACACACACATTTTAACAGATAAAGAATATTTAAAACACAATAAAACAGAGAGATTGTAAGAAAAGCTATAAAGAAAGATACATCATAGAAAAACAACCTCAACAAGCTCATATTGCCTTATGAATACCTAAAAGTTAGACTCTAAATCATAAAATATTGTAATAATTTTTAAAGACAGTATCATTTCGTAATGATAAAAGGTTCAACCTACCAGGAAAATATAGCAAATCTAAAACTCTGTCCATTAAATAATATCAAATAATATGTTCCTGGAATATACGAAGATAGATATAAATTACTGACAGAATTATAAGGCATAACAAGAAAATTCACAGAGTAATAGAGTCTAATACACCTGGTTCGGTCTTTGATATAAGGAGTAGACAAAACAATTTAAGTTTCTGTAAGATTCATAATGACACAAACAGCAAAAGTGCACCGAGGCTCGCAGAGAGCAGCACGGCCCTGCCGAATGGCCACTCTCCTTGTGCGAACACAGACACGTAAAGAGACTGCCATGGCCTGGGTCATAAAGCAACTGTCAAAGAACCAAAACCACACAAACTATACACACACATAGAAGTCAACAACTGTGACGGCTGACTGATTGTGTCAACCTGAGTGAGAAACACCCAGCTAGATTGGCTCAGCACAGCTCTGGGTGGGGAAGACCCACCCCAGGGAGTATTGTCACCAGAAAGGTATAAAAGGGAAGTGAAAAAGGAAGGGTGGCTTCTGTTTCCTTCACTTTCACCTTGACATGGTCTCCTGGCTTCCAGCACAGCCCCTTCAGCTTTCTGCCCCACCCCTCTGGCCTGCTGGTACGGATTTGCACGGGACACTGCACGGAGCCCCAGGCCCTCGACTGGACCCTTCAGACCTGAGGTGTCCAGAGGGACCTTCTGCACTTGTCCACACCTGACTCTGTAGGCAGCCATCGTAGGCCAATCCTGTAAATTCTTATTTATTTGCATATCTGGTATTATATCAGTTTCTCTAGCAAGCACTGACTGATACAATAACAGTTCATTAGAATCTGAATTCTGAACTTAACGCAATACTTTCAAGTATTAAACAAAGAAGAAAGCGCAAGAGAAATGAGAATACAATTTGACCTGAATGGAAATGATAGTACAATAGAGTCGAGTAACAGAGGGCCTGTTTGTACTTTATATGAGAAAAAGCCAGAAAAAGCAAGGCCAGAAAATAATACCAAGTCATAGCAGAAGTGCACAAAATAACGAACAGGCGGAAAGTGAAACAGCACCAAATAGAAAAAAGACCCAACTCATTCGAGAGATGCAAATTAGAACAACACCGAGACTCCATCTTACCCCAGAAAGAATGGTTACCGTCAAGAAATCAACCAATAACAAATGCCAGCGGGGACATGGGGAAAAAGGAACCCTACTCCACTGTTGGTGGGAGTGTAGATTGGTGCAACCACTGTGGAAATCAGTGTGATGATTCCTCAAAAAACTAAGATTGGAGGTCCCATTTGACCCAGCTATTCTGCTTCTGGGTATCTCCCCAGAAGAATTAAAAACACTGTACCACAGTGATATACGTGCACTCATGTTTATGGCAGCATAATTTGTGATAGCTAGATCTTGGAAACAACCCAAATGCCCAACAATCAAGGAACGGATAAAAAAATGTGGTCTTTTTATATAATGCAGTATTACTCAGCCATAAAGAAGGATAAACGGGAGACTTTTATAGATAAATGGATGCAAGTCAAGATCATACTCAAGTGAAATAAACTAGATACACATGCAAACATTGTACTGTCTCCCTAGTGTGAGAAGCTAAAAGAGTAAATGTGATCCAAAATGTATAATAGATACTGTAAAATAGGAAGAAACTTTAAAAGGAAAGAGAAACTGGGTTAGGGGAATGGGAAAAAAGAAGGAAAGCAAAGGCAAAAGGGAAAAAACATATATATGTATACATAAAAAATAGTTAAGATAGGTAGGCTGCTAATTCCTCTCAGTTCACTGAACACACGTAAGTGCTAATACTGTGTGGACAGTTAAGTGCTGATCTCTCACGCCCCAAGTAACTAATTTAGAGATAATGGTGCACAATGTGTTGGCCATCATTACTCTCCGATCATACTGTTTTGGAATTTTGCTCTTATGTTTATGTGTTTATTGTGTTTTTGTTTCTTTTTAAAATAAAAATTAAAAAACGAAGTACCCTGTGGAAGAATGTAAGAGTAAATATGAAGCCAAAGAAAGAAAAGGAGAGGGAGAGAAAGGAAAGGAGGGGGGAGGGGGAGGCCAACTGAGCTGAAAGCGGATTCTCATGGAAAAAGAACCGTAACACTCACAAACCTCTGGTGAGACCAACCAAGGGAAAAGAGGGCGTGCAGGCCAGACCTGGAGGAGCGGTCAGCACGGTCAGTCGGGGAGGGAGAGGCCACCATGTGCACAGTGGCTGTGCCCACAGGAGCTCTGTGAACATACGTGGGGACGCAAAGCCAGGCAGCTCCCAGGCAAGTGGGGCCTTTGCTGGCCGCAGGACCCCGCAGCCCCTCTCTCAGGAACTCACCCAGTGTACTGAAGGTGAGCAAGCGAGGCGCCCCTCGTGCGAGCACTTCGCGTGCTCAGGGGCGTGTCCCCACCCTTTGCCTAAGTGCACGAGCCCCCCACACTCAGCACTGGAAGCCCAGCCCTCACGCGCACAGGCCTCACCCGGAAGACCCTCGTCCTCAGGCTCATGCTGCCGTAGCCTTCCCGCTGGCTGAGGTAAAAGGTGCCAGTGAAGCTGCAGCCGTCCGGCCATGTGTAGGTGCCCAGGCCATGGCAGTGGTCACGGTAAAACTGCCCACAGTAGGCCTGTGGGCAAGAGGTTGGTGGGGTGTCTGAATGCCTGCAAGTGGGCTGGAGAGGCCTGCCTCGAGGGACCTCGGCCACAGGGCCTCCCTCAGGATAGAAGAGGTGGACTCTCAGACCCCAACACCCACGCCACCCTGCCTTCTGCCTGGCACTGCAAGGGGATGTCAAGGGCCCAGGCAGGGACGGTGCCCACCCAGGCTCAGCAGTCCCGGCCGCATTCTGTGGGCTACCCATCAGGGCAGGCAGCTGGAATAACCCCTGCCTCAGCACACCAAACCCAGCAGCAGGTCTCCCCTGAGGTCCTGGGCATGGCCATTTTGCTTGAAGAAGATTCTTTACCATCTGTTTAATCTTAAACACAAGGCAGTTCTACCAGTGTATGTTGCTGCAGTAATTCACAATTCTATTTTTATTTAGTTTTGGATTTTTGAGACATAGTCTAGCTATGCAGATCAGTCTGATCTTGAATTTGCTATATAGCCCAAGCTTGCCTCCACCTCAGAGATCCTCCTGCCTCAGCCTTCTGAATGCTGGGATTACAACTGTGTGCCACCATACCTGGCATCAAATTCACAATTTTATAACATTTGTACACAATACAAATTTATCTTCTTACATCACAGCTTTGCAAATCTTGTCCCAGGTGCGCTGACAGAAGTTTCACAACCCTCCCCTATCCTAGGCATCCCTAGGCAGGAGAGGTGGCAGCCTAGTGCTTCCTGCGATGGGCCCAAAGGTTCTACCACCAGACTCTCGGACAGGCCTGGGCCCCACCCCAGGGAGGACATCCATGGCAGCAGAAGCCACTTACCTCACCTGTGGGCCAAGAGAACTCGCCATACCCAAGCTTCACGTTGAGACCAAACTCTCCCTGGTAGACACAGCCGTCTGGCCAGGTCTGCACACCTTGGATCAGCTGGATGGGGGCCACCTTCAGGTGCTGCTCACTCCGGGGCCCCTCAGACTCCTCGGCATCCTCCTGTAGCGACACTGGTCCAGTCCTACAAGATATGGCACAGGGAGGGTGGCAGCAGGCAGAACTGTTGTGAGAGTGATTTCCTGTGGGCTATGGAGTGCCACCCACCCTCTAGTTTCACCCTCACCAGGACCCCAGGGCAGGCACCACAGCAAGGGAAACTGAGGCACAGAGGGTACAGGGATTGCCCAGGGTACTCAGGAAGTGGAGGGTACAGAAAGGGTGCAAACTGACAAGGCCAAATGCTGCTGGCCCGAGGTAAGGCCAGTCAGCGCTCCAGCCCAAGAGGGCCACCTGATCCTCAGGCGAGCAAAAGGACAGGTATGGGTGGTGGCACAGCCGCAGGACATGTGTGCTTCAGGCAACGACTTCCTGGGTGGAGGCCCAGCCCCTACACCCAGCACGCCGCAGTCTGTCTGCCTGCCTCTCAGCTCTGGAGGGTGTGGGGTGTGGGTGTCACTGGCCTAGAGACCAGTCTCAGCATCCAGCTGTTCGCCTGGCCCACCTAGGAACCCTCAGACTCCGCCCCTTCACCAGGCAGCCTCAGATGCCCTGGTGGATCCCAGGGGCTGAGCCCACATCTGCCCAGTGAGGAAGGGTTTGGTGCCGGGCACAGATCTGTGAGGCTGTTGTTAGGGGGTTGAGAAGCCAGAAGACAAACATCCAATCACAGCCGTGATAAACGGGAGGGGCCCCGATTTGGTTTGTTTCTTTCTCTTGCTCACCTGTTGTTATGGGCTGAATTTTATTCCGCTCAAAATTATGTTGGAGCCCTAAACCACAGTATCCTAGAAGCTAATCCTATGGGGAGATGGGTCCTTACAGAGGTGAAATGAGACCATCATGGCTTGATTCCAAGTGGCCTAACTCAGGCCTAAGGTCAGTACAGCCCGTGTCCTCATAGGAAGGGGCCATCTGGACAGGAAAGGCACAGGGTTGTGCTGTGCTAGGAAGGGGGAGGCACCAGCTGCCTGTGGCCAGGCCCTGAGGCAAAACTTCATTGCTGTGCAAAGTTTCACACAATCTGCAGCGCTTCATTACAGCAGCCTGAGAAAAGTCAAAGACCTGTAATTCCTTGTTTCTTTACACGGGACTGGTGTCAACTGGCTTTAAAAAAATAACAGTAACAAAGGGGGAAGACACCATACAGTGGGAATGGGAGAAACGGAATTTTTTGTTTTGTTTTAAGGTTTTGGGTTTTGGGTTTGGGTTTTTTAAAACAGACTCGCTCTGTTGTCCAGGCTGGCCTCGAACTGGCTATGTAGCTCAGGTTCGCCTCCAACACGCAGCAACCCTCCTGCCTCCACCCCCCCAGTGCTGAGTTCACAGGCTTGCAGCGCCACGTCCAGCAGTAGCGCTTACTCTCAACCCCGCAGCAGTGAAGGAGCTGTGCCACTCAGGAACCGCACACCCTAAGAGAGTCGCTCCTGTACCCTACTGGGAGGTTTGTGGGGGAAGAGGAGCTTGGCGGGCGAGAAGGGCCATCCGATGAGGCGTCCTGTGGGGTGGTTGGCGTAAGGCGTAGGCTTTTCCAGGTCTCCAGGGTCTAGGTGTTTTAGGGGGCAGGGAAAGTCACTAGCCATCTTTCAGCCTGCCCCAGGGTGCATCCCAGCCCCTCTGGACCTCAGTCAGGGTAACATCCTTGCCGGAGGGCCCCCGCACCTTGCAGTGATGAGGCTGTAGCTGTCTGGGCCCCCAGGGTCCCCCACAGCACGGGGCTGGCCGTCCTGCTCCTCCAGCGGGCCTCTGGAGCTGTAGTCCAGGGTGGCGGAGGAACGATCCCTTTCCATATCTGTCCTCTTCCAGCCTGGAGGTTAAGCCCAGGACCACCATGCGTCCTCAGAAATCCTGCGAAGGATCAGGCTGTCCCCATTGCACCCTGCTCAGGTGAACTGAGCTCCCTTCCCCAGCCGTGCCAGCTCGGCCCTCCAGTCCCTGGTTCCACCTGCAAGCCGCACCAGGGCTTGGGGCTCAGAGAGCTCGCCCCCAACCGCACCCGAATCTTCTTTGGCTGAGACTAGGCCAGCGGAACACTTTGGGTTTCCCTGGAGACGCCTCGGCCCCGCCCACCCCTTCCACGCACGCGCCAGGCACCGCCCCCCACTCCACACTCCTCACTGTGCACTGTTCACTGCCGTAGGGCCCTGGGACAGGTACAGCACACACCTGGAGAGAGCACAGCGCAGGCCGAGTCATTGCTGAGACTCTGGGCTCGGGCTTTATTAAGCCCCGCCTGACTGCAAAGCTAGGCTTTGTAGATTGAGTGGACGTGTGCAGAGGATACAGCGGAAGAGGGGGACTCCGGGCAGGGCTGCAGTGTCTGCGCAGGAGTCTGCGTCTGGGCCAGGGCGTGCAGTGGCACGGGCGCAGGGGCCCCTCCGCAGTCTGAGGCGAACACTCGGCCCTCGCAAGCCAAGCGAGGGGCCACGCCCACGCCGAGGAGCCACGCCCACGCCGCCCCCATCCTGGCGAGCTCTCTGGGGCCTCGGCACTAGGACTCGGCACTAGGACTCATGGCCTGGGGGCACCTCCTGCACACCCCATTTGTCTCCCAGTTTACATCTCTTCTCCTCCTTGGTCTCTCAGCTCCTTGGTGCCACCTTGATTCCTGTATGCCATTTTAGGGCAGACATGGTACAAACGCAACTCAGGAGAGTTCCATGAAAAGTCCATCATATAGCATTCGTGCACCCTAATTGAAATGTAAATGCTGGCCATGACCAACAGAACCCCTAGCCTTCGACTTGCTGCTCAGGATACCAGGAACACAGCACAGCAGACAATATTCCAAGCCCGTAGAGTGGTGCATGCCTATAACCCCAATAATCTGGAGAGCTGAGGCAGGATTTCAGGTTCTACCCCAACCTGGGCAATTTGTCCACTTAGTAAGACTGCTTCCAAAAATTTTTTTTTTGGTCTTCTCGAGACAGGGTCTTGCTCTGCAGTTCAGGCCAGCCTTGAGCTCACTTTGCAGCCCAGGCTGGCCTCGAACTTGCAACGATCCTCTAGCCTCAGCCTCCCGAGTGCTGGGATTACAGGCATGAGCCACCACGCCTGGCTTCTGCTTCAAAATTAAAAGGGATAGGGCTAGGGATTAGCTCAGTGTAAAAGCCCTGGGTTCGGTCCCTAGTATTGCTAGGGAGAGGGGAGCAATTCAGTGACACGGCGGAAGGCACCCACGAAAGGCCTGGTGGCCAGGGTTAAGAACGGCTGTTACCAATCCTCAAGCCCCACAGGGGGCAGTGCGAGGTACTGGGTATGCTTCGGAACAGAAAACTCGCTTCAAATAGGAAGGGTCTCAGGTTTGGTTTGATTCAGCAGCCCAGGATGCCAGCGAGGACCATTTCTTCTATCTCTGCTTTCATCCAATGCTGGTTTCCCCTCGGTGGTATGGAGAGATTGGCAAGGGGGGGGGTCTTCCAGATGCTCTGCTAGTTCATATTAGAGCCCAAACCTCTTCTTGTGGCAGATATGGGGGTGTGTGCAGCACTGATTTTCATGAGCAATTAAAACCTGCTCCTGGAGCTGGGAGCAAACTGTGTGGAAAGGGATTTCCATTCTGTCCCAGGAAAGTCAAACCCTTCCCTAGGATGATGAGCAAAGGGGGTGGGCAGCCAGTCAAGGCCAACTGCAGGCCTCTGGGTGGGCAGTTCAGGAGGGCGTCCAGGCTGCAGTAAAAACCTAGTATCATCAGTGACTGGGGGCTGCAGGGAAGGGAAGGGCTAAGATCCCCAAGGAAACCGTGCAGGCACATTCCGTCAGGTTCAACAGACCAGGTTGGTGTGCACGGTTCACAGAGACTGATTCTGATGGGATGATTGCAAATCTTATGGGTGAAAATGAAATCAAGCTTTTATTACCGCCAGAATAAAGCTGTAGCTGCAATCAACTACATTTCCATAGGGCCACTAACAGCTGCTTTTGGCTATTCCCTGAAAAACACTATGAGAAAAATCGACTGATGACATCTTCTTACACGTGAACTTCATGAACATTAACCGAGTCTAAACAGGTTCTTTAAAGTTACAGTGCTACCCCTCTGGGTATCTTCCCAGAACTGAAAACATCGTATCACAGAGATGTACATGCACCCATGTTTATAGCAGCACAATGTGCAGTATCTAAACCATGGAAACAACCCAAAGGTCCATCCACTGAGGAATGGATAAAAAAGTTGTGGTACTTTTATGTAATGGAATATTAGTCAGCTATAAAGAAAGATAAATCGAGGCTTTTATAGGTAAATGGTCACAACTAGAGACCATACTCATAAGTGAAATAAATCAGACCTGCATGTGCAAGCAACATATTATCTCACTAGTGTAAGAAAGTGAAAGTGAGTAAAAATTAGGTATGATAGTGTGAAATGAAAGAAACATGCTCAAAAGTAAAGAGCAACTAGGATGAGAGAAAAGAGAAGAGGAAAATTATGTATATATGTAAATACAGGACTGCTAACATAGTTGTACTACTGACTTCTATCGCTTTACTGAAAGGGTCAGTTAATGATTATCTGATCAATCTTAGGTATCTATATTTCTTTTCCTGAGTAACCACTTTAAAGAAATCAGTATGTAATACAATAACCATTGTTATTTCCTATCACCTTGTCTGAATTTCAGTATTGCTTGTATTGTTATTTTGTAAATGTATGTTTGTTAATGTTTTCGTTCTTTTATTTAAAAAAAAAAAAAGTGCCAACCCTAGAAGAAAAACATAAACCCTGGTCTATGAGGAAGTGATGAAACGCTCGTTTTATTTTATATGAGCCATATTTTACAATTAAAAAAGGACTGACAAAAGGCAATTTACTAGGAAACAGATAAAGTATTAGCACTGTCACAAGTTAACACAGCAAGCCAGGCAACCTGGGCACCGCTCGAGTGTCAGCCTCGTGGCCCCTGCTGAGGATCGGGAGGACGCTGGGCAGTCTCCACGCCAATTCCCAGGCGCGGCCTCCGCTCCTCGGCCCAGCAGCCGGGCCTTGAGCAGCCAGGCCGTTCCCGAACCCTTCAGGACACGCCGGGCGCCGAGGGCTCGCGGTCCTGCAGGGAGCGGAAGTACTTCCGGTCTAGGGCATTGCGTCACGGGTACCGGGCCAGCCGCAGCCAATCCAGCCCTCCCGCATGAGCCCAGCCAATGAGGCGGCGGGCCAGCCGAGCCTGCGGCACAGTGCCTCGGGGCCGCGCGATGGTCCCTGGAGGAGCCGACGGGCTCGGGGCCGCAGAGGCCGCGCCGCTGCCATTCGCGCGCGTCGCTCCCGCGCTCTTTCTCGGGACCGCGCGCGCCGCGGGTGCCACGGAGCAGCTGACGTATGCAGGCATCACTCTATGCGTCAATGTCTCCCGCCTGCAGCCCGGCCCGCGCGCGCCCGGTGTGGCCGAGCTGCGCGTGCCCGTGTTCGACGACCCAGCCGAGGACCTGTTAGCGCACTTGGAACCCACCTGTGCCGCCATGGAAGCCGCCGTACGTGCCGGCGGCGCCTGTCTCGTCTACTGCAAGAACGGCCGCAGCCGCTCCGCCGCCGTGTGCACCGCTTACCTTATGCGGCACCACGGCCTCAGCCTGGAGCGCGCTTTCCAGGTGGGCGCTTCCGGGGCGGGACCCACACTTAGGGGCGGGACTTCCTGGCGGGTCGGGCACAGCCGCCGGAAAGGGACTTCTAGGAGGGGCGGGGGAGTGGGCGGGGCCGGAGCGCTAGCATCGCCTTCCTTTTGTTTCTCGCAGGCGGTGAAGAACGCCCGTCCGGTAGCCGAACCCAATCCGGGCTTCTGGTCCCAGCTCCACAAGTACGAGCAGACCCTGCAGGCCCAGGCGAGGCTGCCCCGGGAGCCAGCAGCGGGGACCCACGACCCCAGTGAACTGCCCCGTTCCGCCTCGGCATTGTCACAGACCTAGCAGCGGCGCCGCAGGCCTGCAGCGGCAGCTGGAGGAACATCTGCCCCTCCGTCCTCGCTGCTGCACTGAGACTCTTCTTCTCCCCCAAGCCTCCTCTTGCAGCAGCGCAGCTTGGCAGGACCTCTTCCCCCTCCGGATGGCAGTGCAGCGGTGTGTCCACCTAGGCGCTCCTTGCCTAGACAGCTTACTTGGCAGGCTTTGGACAAATAAACCGGAGAGAAAGTTCACACGGGGAGTGAAAGCTGGGCGAGCCAAGGACAGGAGATTCTACCTGGGGACCGCGGGCAACTGCTGCAGCCACCCAGACCTCACCCCGGGGCCCTTCCCAGGACTGAGCGAGGGCCTGAAGGTGCTGCAGTTGGGCAGCAGGTGTCAGTTCCCATCTCCCACCTTACCTATTTCAACAACGTGGTGCCCAACCTGGCATCACCCAGCAACCCATCGTGCCAGACATGTGCTGGGCCTCCCCAACCTGGCTTGGACATCTTGTGGCCTTTAGACTCCTAGAAAATTAGCAATAATTAGCAATAATCGCGCCTCGGATAAACCTCATTGGCTACAATACTGCCACTGCGCAAAGCTAGACTCCTAGAAAATTAGTCACCATCCACACCCCCGGAATAACAGGGAAAGAGCAAAGGGAAGTGTGGATGATGCATGGGAATTACAGGTGATACACAGAATACATTTAAAGCAATGAAGAAAGCACTGTAGTCGGTATTTGTCATTTCCCACCAGACAGCGAAAGGTCTCATTTTCCCCTGAAGGTCAGGTCAGTCACTGGGTGCTGTCAGCCTCCTGCCAGTGAGACATGAAGGCTCTGCACTTGTCAGAGCCCAAAGCTGGGGAGAGGGGAAGCACACTGCCCCCTGGTACTCCCGGACCTTGGTTCTCGGCTGCATCAGGAACAGTGCCACCCGCTGGTCCCTGGTTCAGAGCACTTCAGGCCTTGGGTGGGGCCAGCCCTGCTCCATGGGTCCAGTGGGCACCAACTGTCCCTGAGCTCTGCTTAGCGTGGCCAGCCCAACAAGGCCAGGTGTACACCCCAGGCCCCTCACGGCCCAGGCATTGTTCCCATCAACTCCCTGAGGGAGCTGCTGCCCTTGGCCTGCTCAGCTGGAGAGGCTGGAGTGGGCTGCAGAGGAGGAGCAGGGGCTCAGGCCCAGCTTGTAGCCAGTGTGCACAGCTGATCTCTGCCCACAGCACCTCCGGAGGGGCTTCCAATGCGCTCCTCTCAGGGCAAGGGACACCCCCGGCCTGCTGACCTGGACCTAGATGAGGGTGCAGAGCCTGCAGGTCTTCCACCAGTTTGAAAGACATGGGGTCACATCAAACAGGTTTTATCTCACTAGCTCTGTTCTGAAAAACCATCTCCCTGTGGCTCCCACCAGAGGCCAGCTCTGCCTAGGACCTGGCCCAGGGGCGATGGAGCCCTGCTCCGAACTCACTCCTGAAGCCTCTGCTGGCTTCCCAGGACGCTGAAGTCCTGCCAGGCTCACCGCCCACCTCCTAGTAGCAGAGGCTGCAGTCCCATTCCATACTCGGCATCAGCGCAAGTGAATGGGGGTGTCCCATGTACTAGAAAGCTGGGGTGCAGGTGGTTGCCAGAGCTGCTTCCAGGCCCTGGCCCTGATTGTCAAAAGGCTGAAACTGAAAATTCCTTCGGGAGAAAGCCAGGACTTGCAACCGCGAGTCTAGGGCGCAGCGCTGACTCCCACCACCAGGGAGTGCGGCACGCAGGTAACCGGGCTGAGCGCTGTTGGTGCTGAGGCCACCTCGAGTTTGCAGGTTGCCCTGAGTTGGGGGCTTCCGGCACCGCGGGGGTGTCCTGGTGGGCTGACTGCATAGTGCAGAATGATTTTGTACTATCTGCAGACCCTGTGTTGGCGCCTGGGCGGGCACTGCCCTCACTGCGGTGGTGGGGAGTGGAGCAGACTAGAACTCACCCCTGCAGCTGCAAAGCAGGCCACAGGGAGGTGCCCAGGGATCCCCAGCAGGGACCCCAGCCCCAGCACCCTGAATCCAGTTGGGGTCCAGGATGACAGGACTCCATACTCCGCAGCAGAAAGGCCCACAAAGGCCAACTGGCCACCAGCTGGGAAGCATGCTGGGCTGCCTGAAGGCAGCAGGTGGGAAGGAGCCCAGCCCCGTTCTCTTTTCTCCAGTCTCAGATGCCAATTGACTCCCCCCCACTAGAGACTGCGTGAGCCGTGGCTGGAGTGGGGACTCCATAAAGGAAGCCATGTCGCCCAGAGAAGAAGGCATGAGGGGGCCTGAGGTGATGCTCACGCCTTTGCAGGTCCGGCCTCCTCCTCAGCCTTGCTTCCCCTCACCGGGGTGGAGGCAGGACCACACAGGTCACTGCGGGGAGGCTGAGTGACACCCAGGGGTGACCCTGCAGTTTCACGGCTGCCAAGGCCTCTTCCACAGCACCACGGCAGGAACTCATTCACCGGGCTGGGCCAGCCCACTGGGCAGGTGAGAGAGGCCCTGATGCTCTGCAGCCAACTGCCCATAAGTCCAGCCTGGCCTGCCAGCACAGAAAGTGGCTCCAAAACAAACTGTCCCCAGCACTGTCTGCAGCATGACCAGCAGAACCTGCTACGATGGACGTTTCCTGCCCAGTCTGTCCATTACCACCCTCCCACTACAGATGACAAGCAGACCTGAAATAAACAGATCAACTGACAGCTGACCTCCTTGCACTTCATTGAAACCTAAACGGGAGGCGTTAAGGGCCTGCCCAGTCGGACAAGGCAGCCTCAAGCACCTGAGCCCCATCACCCGAGAGAGTGGGCCCAGGGACCCGGGAGTCACTCCCAGAGGCCGAGGCCGAACAGAGGGCCAGGCCGCACAAGCGAGCGGTAGCCCAGCCCTGCCGGCGCTCTGCCCTCCTGGTGTTGTCCAGGTCAGCAGCGTCCTGGAGGGAGCAGGATACCACCTCCCGGTCTCCCCGGAGCGGGCCAGGTAGGAGGAAGTGCGGGGCGCAGGATTGGGGAGGGTGCTAAGCCGCGACCCCCACCCCCGACTCGGCCCAAAAGCATTTTAAACTATTGCACAGCGCCTCCGACTCGTAGCGCCCCTGATCACAGCACCCCCAGCTCACAGCCTCACGACTTTGGCCCGGCCCTCCCCATGGGCGCCCGGGCCCTGGCCCCGCGCACAGCACCCTAATCACAGCGCTTCGGCTCGGCGCTCGGGCACAGCCTCAACCTCCGCCCGTAGCGCCCCCAATCACAGCGCCACAGCTCAGAGCGTCCTGGCGCCGATCCGCCCCGCGGGCGCAAAGGCTTTGGCCGCGCGCACAGCGCCCCGGTGTTCTGAGCCCCGGAGCACAGCGCCCCGGCTCTCAGTGCACAGGCCCGGCCCTCCCCGCGGGCGCACAGCCCGGCCCGCGCACAGCGCCCCCGGCGGCCACAGCCCAGCCCGAGCGGGGCGGCGCACGTCGCAGGGCCGGGTCGGGCGGCTCCCGGCGCGACTTCCTGTTGTGCCCGCGCCCCGCCGCCACCGCCGCCGCCGCCACCGCCGCCGCCGCCACCGTCACCTGGCGCCCCTCGCCCGCGGCCCCGCGCGGCCGCCGCCCATGGATTTCACCTAGCGCCCGGCCATGGCGGGGCAGTGCTGCTGCCGCAAGGCGCCAGGCACCGAGGCCGCGCCCGCCCGCCCTCCGCCCGAGCCGCCGCCGGCCCTGGACGTGGCCTCGGCCTCCAGCGCACAGCTCTTCCGCCTCCGCCACCTGCAACTGGGCCTGGAGCTGCGGCCCGAGGCGCGCGAGCTGGCCGGCTGCCTGGTGCTCGAGCTGTGCGCGCTGCGGCCCGCGCCCCGCGCGCTCGTGCTCGACGCACACCCGGCCCTGCGCCTGCACTCGGCCGCCTTCCGCCGCGCCCCCGTCTCCGAGACGCCCTGCGCCTTCGCCTTTCCCACCCCTGGGCCGGGGCCCCAGCCGCCCCCACTGCCCGCCTTCCCCGAGACACCTGGCGCCGAGCCCGCCTGCTGCCCCTTGGCCTTCAGGTTGGACCCATTCACCGACTATGGCTCGTCTCTCACGGTGACGCTGCCGGCCGAGCTGCAGGCGCATCAGCCCTTCCAGGTCATCCTGCGCTACACCTCGACCGATGCCCCCGCCGTGAGTCTCTCCCGGGTGGGTGCGGGGGCTGCGGGTGGTACGCGAGACTGGCCGCGCTGCCAGGCCAGGGAGACACCTGCAGCCCTCACCTGGGGCACCTGCAGAGGACGTGGGGGCAGCCTGGACCTGGAGTCCTGCCCAGGCACCTTTGTGCCTCCCAGCTGTCACCTGCGTGCCCTTAGGAACTCTGTGTGGAGTCCTGGGTACAGGTCCTGTGGGCAGCAGGGCACGGGACAGCGTGCCACACAGGGAGCTCTCCTGCTGAGACGTTCTGCCCCTAGGTGGGTGGAAGAGCACTTTCTGGTGGGCACCTGCCAAGTCATACATCTGTTGAAGCTGGCTGTTGACAGGTGGGCCCTAGGCTCAAGGGCTGTAGGCATGCAGGTTTGTTCTCCAGAGAGGAATCATAAGCGGCAGTACCGGTGGGAGGCAGGAGAGGGACCATATAGCCAGGGGCTTGGCTTTGGGCTCCTCCAGCTGGACTGGCAGGTGCTGAGGTCGTCAGCCTTGCAGTTCCAGCACAGAGACACTAGGCTCTGCAGGGCTCTGGATACAGCACCCACCATCTCAGAGGCCCCACCAGAAAGCCAGGTGGCCCAGAGCAGGGACTGCAGCTCCCAGCTGTGGTGTCGCCTGCAGGAGAGAGGAGGGCCTTTTATTGCTCAAGCAGACTGTGCTGGGTCCTCAGGCCACATGGATAGCACACATACGACAGCCGGCTGGTGTGTGGAGCACACACACAGCTCTGGACCCCTTCAAGGGGCACTGCCTGAGTTACCCAAATTGGCAGGCCAGCACCCACCAAGGTGACGTTTGGACAGGAAGAGTCCAGGCCAGGTTCACATCTTTCCCAGGAGTACTGGACAGGGCTTGCCACTCACTTCTTTGCAGAGCCTCCATGGATGTGCCAGCTGCTGGGGCCCTGCCTGTGTGCCACCTAGCATGACAAGTGAGATCTGAGGGGCCTCCCTGACCTCCACTGTGAACTTGGGCCCTGTGTATCTGTTCTACCCACAGCAGCAGTGTGGTGGGGCCAGGACCAGACTGCTGCCAACAGGGCCAGGGAGCAAGAGTGGCTGTGCTCCTGGGCTTTGCGTGGCTGGCTCGGTGGCCCTGGCATGAAGGGCAGCTGTAGGCTGTGACAATTGGCTTTGGGCTCAGAGGACCCACCTCTTGCTATCCTGGCCCCAGTGCCCACAGAGTGGCTATGGAATCAGGAGATGGGGACAAGGGGCCTGGGCTGTGAGCTGTCCACTTGCAAAAAGTGCCCTCTAACTTCAGATGCCCCCACTGCACATGAGAACTGCAGAGTTTGGGTCACATCCGTGGACCAGGAGAGTGAGTGGGAGCTGCTGGTCTCGTGGTGGTTGCCACAAGCAGTTCAGGGTGCTGCAGACTCCAGGGCCCACACACCTTCCCTCCAGTCCTGCACCCCTCTAGCAAGCGCAGCTTTCCTCCTGCTCTGCAGTGTCCATGTACCTGCTCCTACTTGCTCCTTCCCCCGACTATCAGGGATGCCACTCCCCGCCCACTGCCCTGCCAAGGGCTAGTGACTTCTTCTGGGGCAGGCTCAACCCTTCACTCTAAGGGGGGCCGTGGGGCTCACTGGCCCAGCAAGGCAGCTGGCCTGTGAGGTTGAGGGGTGGACATGGGCCGGTAGGAGACCTTGAGGGACGCTGGGAAGGAGGAAGCCAGGCTTTGGTGGCTGGGAGCCCACCCTCCTGCATGGCCAAGGAGCACCCGCTGCAGACCCACTCCTGCACGCAGGTTCCTGGGTCCCAGGCCCATGGGACCCGCTGTGCTGGGGTCGGCCCGGGGCTGTTTGGGAAGAAGCTCCCCAGGCAGTCCGTGGCCTGCAGAAAAGCGAGGCACACTGTGGGCCCGCTGTGGTCAGGGGACAGGGACTGGGCAGACAACAGGAAACCTGGAAGAGAACTATGAACACTGGCGGGCACCTGGTGAGGTGTGCAGGGGAGCCTTGGGTGGAGGGTCTGTTGGGCAGCTGGCCCCTGCCCCATATGGCAGCTTGCTGACCCTGGCTATGCTGCCTCCTGGTGGTGGTCAGCCTTTATTGAGACTTACCCACTCTTGGAGGGGGCTGGGAGTGCTGAGGGTGTCTTCTGTCTGTGTTCTGTGTGCACCTGGTCACCAGAATGGCCAGGAACAGCTTGGTTTGCTTCAACAATCATGTCATCCCGGCAAAGGGCAGGGTAGGCAGGGACATGGCTTCCAGTCCTCAGGGAAGGTGGGGCCTAGCCTGACATCTGGGACGCAAAGAGGCTTAGCCGTCATGGCTTAGGTTGGGGGCTGGCTGGGCAGATGAGTGGGCAGGCAGCTGCTGCCAGGGGCATCCCAGGCCACCGGGTTCTGTGGCAGCCTATGGATGCAGCACCTCCCAGGCCACTCCTGTCTTCTCCTCCCTGCTGGAGGTTGGCTGGGCCGTGGGCTGACTCACTTGAAGCTCTGGTTCCCACATTTCCCTGCTCCTGGCTCCCTTTCTGGCTGAGATCGGCAGCGGCCTGTGGGACTGTGCATCCAGTATGGTCTGCCTGTGTCTCAGTTTCTCTTTAGAACCTCAGATAATGCCGTGATGGGCATTTTCCTCTTCTCCCCAGCCTGCCTGGAAGATGCCCTGGGCTGGCTCTGGTGCTAGCCCAGGCCACAGTCTGGGTCTGCAGTCCTTGCTGTGCCCCTGGAGGATGCCAGGCAGGTAGGGAGGACAGGAGCAGCTGGGGGGCATGATGAGCCCCACAGGCAGGCCAGCATCCTCCCAGATCCCGACAGCCTTTCTCCTACTGCTGCCCCAGGCTCCAGGCTGAGAGCCCTGAGCCAGGTAATCACATGCTGGCTCCTCCCTGAGCCCTGAGCCATGAGCCAAGTGACCACGTGCTGGCCCCTCCCTGCCTGCAGATCTGGTGGCTGGACCCAGAGCTGACCTACGGCAACGCCAAGCCCTTCGTCTTCACCCAGGGCCACTCAGTGTGCAACCGCTCCTTCTTCCCCTGCTTCGACACGCCTGCCGTCAAGTGCACCTACTCCGCTGTGGTCAAGGTCAGCGGCCACCGCCGCCGCCTCTCCCTGCCACCCTGCAGACAGCTACTCTGCAAGGAGGGCCCCTGCTGCCTGCCAGGCCTGCCAGAGACAGGGTCCAGGACCATAATGAGGCCCGTGGGGGGCAGGGAAGACCTGGCAAGGGGCCTCCTGGTCCTCCAGAGCTGCGGGATTTCTGGTGGGAAGCCTGGGAATTCGGGGCTTCAGCTGGGGCTCTTTGGGTGAAAGGTCCTCAGCTGATGGGCCCTGAAATTCCCTGACCTGAGTTTTGGGGTCATGCTGGGGGTGTGGAGCTGGGGTGTGGGAGCATGGGGTCCCATGCCCCTGGAGGTGGCGCCCACCTTCTTGGCCTCAACCCTGCCCCTTGCAGGCCCCCTCAGGGGTGCAGGTGCTGATGAGCGCCACGCAGAGCACGTACGTGGAGGACGAGGGTGTCTACCGCTTCCACATGGAACACCCCGTGCCCGCCTACCTCGTGGCCCTTGTGGCCGGAGACCTCAAGCCAGCAGACATTGGGCCCAGGTACGGCCTCCTGCATCTGCTGCAACTGCCTGGTGGCCCTGCCTCAGGGGACCATGGGAAGCTGTCCTGCCCAGGATGCCTCCTGCAGGGACCAGCCCTGTCTGCCCGTGGCCACTGCCAGGGTCCCTACCCAGCCCAGTGCCACCACTGTGGCTGCCCTTTGCCTCTGGGCCCTGGCAGCCCAGAGGCCAGGTGGACAGAGTCCACTCAGAGCACAGCTTCCCCTGATGTGGGAGGGGCCAGCAGGGCCCCCTCGGGGTGATGGACAAGGGCGGGCAGCCAGGCCGGATAGGTGGGCAAAGGCCTGGCGGGGGAGAATGGCCCAGCTGGTCAGCCACAGCCCTCCCTCTCCCTGTGGCAGGAGCCGTGTGTGGGCCGAGCCATGCCTCCTTCCCACAGCCACCAACAAGCTGTCAGGCGCCGTGGAACAGTGGCTGAGCGCAGCTGAGCGGCTGTATGGGCCGTATATGTGGGGCAGGTACCATTGTCCGCAGGCAGCCCTGGCTGGCTGCCCAAGGGGGCCAGAGGGTGTGTCCCTTCCTCTAAGGAGGAAGTGGGGCCACAGGGAGCCTCTTGTCTGACCCCTGGGTGCCCTGTGCCCCATCTCGTGGGGAGGAAGCGATACTCACTGGAGGGTGAGGCTGCAGCCCCGGGGAGGGTGTGGGTGCAGGTGGGGGGTCAGCCTGCCGGACTCCCGCCCCCTCACCCCGCCTGCGCCCATGGGCACAGGTACGACATCGTCTTCCTGCCACCGTCCTTCCCCATCGTGGCCATGGAGAACCCCTGCCTCACCTTCATCATCTCCTCCATCCTGGAGAGTGACGAGTTCCTGGTCATCGACGTCATCCACGAGGTGGCCCACAGCTGGTTCGGCAATGCGGTCACCAACGCCACATGGGAGGAGATGTGGCTGAGTGAGGGCCTGGCCACCTACGCACAGCGCCGCATCACCACAGAGACCTATGGTACAGCTGGGTGGGGCCATCCAGAACCACGAGGGGCACAGAGCAAGGTCCAGCCATCTGGGGGACACTGGGCTCATGGCCCAGCTCCCCTCACCCAACCCCCACGCAGGTGCTGCCTTCACCTGCCTGGAGACAGCCTTCCGCCTAGACGCCCTGCACAGGCAGATGAGGCTTCTTGGGGAGGACAGCCCGGTCAGCAAGCTGCAGGTCAAGCTGGAGCCAGGTACCCTGTGCCCTAGGCCACCCTGGGTGTCACCTTCAGGGCCACCTTGCCTGCTCTGGCTGGGACTCTGCCCCCACCTTGGCCCAGTCCTATCAAGGCCAGGCTGGGTATCCCCAGCCAGGTGTCACAGACGCCCCCACCTCTGCAGCCTTGTGGTCCCCCCCCCCCCCGAGCACTGCCAGCTGGCGTGGAGGTCACTGCTCACGCAGCTGTGTGGGGACGGAGGCCCTTCACCCTTGCTGCTCCCCTGCTTGGGCCACCCTGCAGGACGTCAGGTCTGGGTGGCAGGCAAACTGTCTCCCAACAGGAGTGAACCCCAGCCACCTGATGAACCTGTTCACCTATGAGAAGGGCTACTGCTTCGTGTACTACCTGTCACAGCTCTGCGGAGACCCGCAGCGCTTCGATGAATTTCTCCGAGTGAGTCCACAGCCCTGTGGCCTCCTGCCCTTGTCTTCGGGGGTGGGGACCCCAGGAGCCCGGCTGAGACCCGGCGTGCTGGGGTGCTGCCTCCTCCCTCTCCTGCCTTGTCTGGGCCCTGCAGTAGGGCCTGTGGGGTGAGAGTGCCAGCATCAGGCCGGCTGAGGCCCTGCCCCTGTCACACAGGCCTACGTGGAGAAGTACAAGTTCACCAGCGTGGTGGCCCAGGACCTGCTGGACTCCTTCCTGAGCTTTTTCCCAGAGCTAAAGGAGCAGAGTGTAGACTGCCGGGCAGGTGAGGCCAGCCCCACCCAATACACGATATGGGCCCCTGCTGCCCAGATTCCTGCTGTCCCAGGAGGAGGGCCTCTCCTGCACCTGCTCTTCAGCCAAACATGGCTGGACCTGTGGGCCCTAGGCTGGGCCACTGTGCCGGCAGAGCAGAGGACAGCGCCTAGCCCAGTGGGGCCCTTTGCGTGCTTAGTAGGGCAAGTGTCTCGGGCAGCACAGGCAACAGAGGAGGACAGTAGCGACAGTGTGCAAAGGGCCTGGGGCCAGATCACCAGGTGGACAGCTTTGCCCCAGAGCTGGCTACAGCCTGCTGGCCCTGCTCATTTGACACCCCGAGGGCCTCTCTGAGGGTGGAGGGCTTGGGGTTGGGCCTCACATCCAGGAGAGTAGGCAGCGAGGTGGGGCTGGGAGGTCTGAGCACGGCCCCGTAGGTTTGGAAAGTAGGTAGGCATCTCGGGGTGGCAGAGTCTACGCCCCTGTCTGTGAGGTGTCCCCATGAGAGCAAGAATACCTCTCTCTGTGTGTGTCACTCCCCCATACACACAAGGTCAGGGTCCTCACAGCCAGGGGTGGGGTAGAGATCCCTAGGTTGCCAGCCCAAGCCCCCTGGCTCCCCTGTGTCCTTCCCAAGAGCCCCTCCAGTGGCTCCAAGTGGCAGACACTGACTGGATCTGACCCTGACCCCCCTGAAACTCAGGCCCCTGTGGTCGCAGGCCCTGGAACAAGAACTGCCAGGGACACATTGGGGCCCAGAATTGCCAGGACAGGTTGCTGGCAGCTCCTCCCTAGCTAGGACCACCTCTCCCTGCAGGGCTGGAGTTCGAGCGCTGGCTCAATGCCACGGGTCCCCCGCTGGCTGAGCCGGACCTGTCTCAGGGGTCCAGCCTGACCCGGCCTGTGGAGGCCCTGTTCGAGCTGTGGACTGCGGAGCCCCTGGACCAGGCGGCCGCTTTAGCCAGCGCCATCGACATTTCCAAGTGGAGGACCTTCCAGACCGCGCTCTTCTTGGACCGGCTCTTGGACGGGTCTCCACTGCCCCAGGGTGGGTCGCACAGCCCACGGGGTGGCCCGCAGAGGGAACATGGCGCTGGCCCAGCCCTGACCTGCCTGCTGCCCCACAGAGGTGGTGACGAGCCTGTCCAAGTGCTACTCGTCCCTGCTGGACTCCATGAATGCTGAGATCCGCATCCGCTGGCTGCAGATTGTTGTCCGCAACTACTACTACCCTGACCTCCACAGGGTCCGGCGCTTCCTGGAGAGCCAGGTACGGCCTCCTACCTGGGCTTGGCTGGGGGGGTCCTGTGCCCCTCCCACCCAGGCTTCCCAGAGATGGGCCCTCTGGAGGTGGCCCGGAGTGGGGCACTAGGACAAGGCTGACGGCAGGCCCTGCAGCCATGTGCACCCAGGCTGTGCAGCTGCAGCAGGGCAAGCGTGGAAAGCCGGGGAGGCTGCCGTGTAACCAGACCCCAACCCGCAGATGTCACGCATGTATACCATCCCGCTGTACGAGGACCTCTGTACCGGCGCCCTCAAGTCCTTTGCACTGGAGGTCTTCTACCAGACACAGGGCCGGTTGCACCCCAACCTGCGCAGAACTATCCAGCAGATCCTGTCCCAGGGTCTGGGGCCCAGCACAGAGCCCAGCACAGAACCCAGCACAGAGCCGGTCGGTGTGGGGGCAGACAGGGACTCGGACTCGCCAGCACTGCTGCTCGGGGATGAGGCCCCCAGTAGCGCCATCTCTCTCAGGGACGTCAATGTGTCCGCCTAGCCCTGATGGTGGGCCGACCTTCGACCTCCCAGACACCACGATTGTGCCTTCTGTGGTCCGGGCTGCCATGACTGTGCCTTGGCTCTGGCCACGAGCTCCGCCCGGGCCCACGAGCCCCTGCTGTGGGCCCTCCCGGGCCAGGGATTGGGCAGAGGGCCCCTGAGTCCAGCAGAGGCCCTTGCAGCTGGGCCACCCCACCCCAGCTCTCTTGCACTGCAGGCCCTGGGCTGGCCAGCACCTGCCACACCTCCTGTCTCAACACTGTCAGCTGTGCCTAGCCCTGGATGCCAGCACCTGCTGGACGCTGCCCTGGAGACCACAGCCACAGCAGCCAGTCCCTTGGTGACCACCACACTGTGCCTTACATCTGCTGGAGGCCCAGGCTGCACTGTCCCTGAAACGCACCTCCCCAAGAGCCCTGCCTGTGGGCTTGGCAGTCTGTTGGGCCCTGGCAGAGGGACAAGGACACCGATACTCCCTCAGTGTGGGGCTGGGGACAGAAGGAAAGGACAGGCATCCCCAGAGAGGGCCTTCCACACCATTGGAAGCCTAGGATCCAAGCCCTCTGGGCAGATGAGGCCAGATGGTCCGTCCTGGAGACTGCCAGGTGGCAGTGCAGCCATCCAGGGGAGGTGGTGTTGGTGCTATCAGGGCCCCGCCCACTGGAGGAGGTGCCAGGCTGGGAGATCCAGCCTGGGACCCCTGCACAGGGCACCAAGGGGACTGCCCCATTAAACCTCCACTCTGCAGACCTGACCTCTGCCTGTCTATCCCCATGCCTGTCCACTGCAGCTGCCTGTCTGCCCAGTCCTGGTCACAGCCGGTCACCCCTGAAGTGTGGGTCCTGCCCCAGGAGAGGGGAGGCCAGGAGGCCATCAGCAAGTTTCCCACTCTCCTCACACCCTCAGCCACACCTGGGCCTGGGCACAGCCTCCTGGGCACCTTCAAAGAGGCCATTTGTCAGCTGGGCACTATGGCCCATGCCTGTAATCCACCTCACCAGGGCAACTTCGTGAGACCCTGTCTCAAACAGGGCTGGGAATGTAATTTGGGTAGAGTGCCTGCGAGCATGCACAAGGCCTGCATCCAGCCCCAGTGGGGAGCACTGCTTGTCACCTTGCGGTGGACTTCGCCTCGGAGATGTAGGCCAAACCTCATCCCAGGAGGTGGTCTCGCCCTACGCCGCATGTGAGGAGGTGCTGAGTGTGGGCTGTGGAACATCCACCAGGGCAGGCTGAGGGGTGGACCGGGATCATGACAAGGGGTGGCTCTGTGTTCCTGGGGGTGGGTGCCCCTCACAGCCCTCCAAGGGCTCAGGCAGGGAGCAGGACCACCCTCTGGGACCACACAGCACTCTGCAATCTCCCACCTGAGCTCCATGGCCTGAGGGTGACACGTCTTTCCCAATCCACTGGCCAGACCATGCCACTCCACACAGTGGCCTGAGTCCCCCACCTCATCACCAAATGTCCCTTCACCCCACTTCCTGCTCAGGAAGCACCCCTGCCCCAAGGCAGCCCAACGACTCAGTCATGGCTGAGAGCTTGAGGCCAGGGTTCGGGGACCTCTGTGTAATGGCTCATGGTCTCTGCCTCAGCACTGAGGTGGGGCCAGGGGTGGGAACCCTCATTTCCAGCAGGGGACAGGGAAGGGATGGCCTCCCTGGGACGGTTAAGTTAGTGACTCTGGGAAGGGTAGATTAGTGCCATCTGGTCTCCATCCTGCCGGGCCCTGTCCCGCGCAGCCACCCTTTGTGCCACCTTCTCCTCCTTGTGGCGGAGGCCTGTCCTGCCCAGGTTGCCTTCAGTAGTGGGTAATCACAAGCTGGGATCCTGGCCTGTGGTGGCTCCTGGATCTTGATTCCAGCACCATGAGCAAGGAGCTCAGATGTGACCACAGCAGAGGGCTGCCATTGGGTGGCCGTCCCTGATGCCAGGCCATCATCCTGGCTCTGCGTGTGCCAAGGAACACATGCTCAGTGTGTGTGGCGCCCTTGTTCCTGGTCTCCTCGATGCCTTTTCGTCCAGCCTGGAAACCTAGAACCTGTCTTGACGCATCTTTTCTCGTAGTGTCCTGTGAAGAGCAGCTCATGACCAGGGCTCTCTGCCAAAGCAGTTTCCCAACCTCTTCCACATGCCTCACGTGCTGTTCTGTATGCTGTCTGCCTCGTGAGTCAGCACACTTGGATCTTCCACATCTCAGCACCATGTAACACAGGGAGTCCCTGGCACAAACCCCAGTTTGCCAATGGCCACAGCCCCACCTTCTGTGAGGCAGCAGCCCTCTCCCAGGGCCGGCTGAGTTAGGCCCTGGCCACAGACAATGCTGAGACATGGTGTCTGGAAGCCACTGTATTTCTGAGGGCGCTGCAGGTCCACCTTGGCCAGCACAGGTGGAGGGGCTACTCTTCCTGTGGCCACCCAGGGACCTGTGCTGGCGCAGGAGATGTCTCCAGTATTTGCAGGCACTGTGCAGGGGTCATGAACCCCACAGGGCTCACACAGGCAGGACCAGCTCTGGAGGCCCTGTGCCACCCACCACAGCCATGCCTACCCTGGGGCGTGGGAGTGGGGCATCCAGCAGACAGCCCCGAAGCCCGTCAGGAGAACTGAGGCCCAAATGTGGGGAAATGGGTACCTTCTGGACAAAGCCAGGACTGGCAGGCAGAGGGGAGAAAAGGGTGGTCAGTGGCCAGGGTGTTGCTCACAAAGAGGCCTGGACCTCAGTGGAAGAGGTAGCTTGAGCAAAGCTGGGGGCAGAGCACAAGTGGACACACACACACGCCGCCCAACGTGACCTGCAGCTGTCCTAGGCTTTGGGTGCAGGTATAGTCAGGAGTCATGGCCACGCCCATGAGTCCACACTGTCAGCCCTTCTCACCATCCCTCTCTCTTCTGGGGCCTACTGGGGGGCTTCCCTCCTAAAATGAGAGGCTTTGGACAACACTGGAGGGAGTTTCCATATTAGACTACTGAGAATCACCCACTGGGGTTCGCAGCCAGTGCGGAGGTCAGAACTGAGGGACAGAACCCCAGATGGAATGACAGCACTCAGCAAACCAAGCTCAGCACCCCTCCAGGACACTACTGGAGCTCAAGCAGAAGAGGACTTCAGCACACACAGGTAACATCTCAGACACGAATGGGGGGGGTGACATGAACTCTGGGAGGAATAGGCCCTTGTGAAACAAGAACGTATAGTTATAAAAAACAAACCAGCCAGAGATCTTAGAAAAAATTTTAAAGCCAATTATTTAAAAAATGAACACAGTACAATGTTTACAATGACGAGGGTATCCATGGGCTGGACTATCAAGACAAAGAATGCGCAGAAAGATGAGCAAAACTTTTTTAAAAAGGAAAAGTTAAGCGGTGAAATTTACTTTGACTTGGGAGACTGATAAAGCTACACGGAAGCTGGGGATATAGCTCAGTGGCACAAGCACCTACCTGGCAAGCACAAGGTCCTGAGTGTGATTCCTGATACAAAAAAAAAAAAAAAAACTACACGAAGTTCCAGACACCCTTGTTCTCATCCTTTGTCCTCTGTCCACACCAGGACCTTTTCCTAAGTCCAGTGCACAGAGGCTATAGTCTCATCTTGTCAGCTGTTTTCTCCTCCGCCTCCCTAGCCAGGCTGAGCCAGGGGAGCTGGCCGTGCCCTCAGGAGCCACCTACACCAGCACCCACAGTGGCAGTCTCCCTACCAAAGACTGTCTTCTTTTTTGTTTTTTTGAGACAGGGTTTCACTAGGTATCCCAGACTGGCCTCCTCAGAATTGCAGCAATCCTCCTGCCTCAGCCTCCTGAGTAGTGAGATTGCAGATGTGCCACCATCCAGCCTGACTGTGCTTATACTAAGAGGGTCTGATGTCAGCTACCAGGGCTCTCCCCTTGCCCCACTGACTTTGTTTTCAAATAATCACCTGGTGAGACACTGAGGGAGAGAACCCCAGATGGAATGACAGCAGGGACATGCCAGCTGTACATGGAGTGTGGCGATGGCGTGGGCAGAGCTGCTGGGCCCAGCAGGGACCGGAGCAGGCTGGGTCGTGTGCTCTGGAGATCTTGGCCTCTCCCCAGGCCTGGAAAGTCTGCTTGGCCACACGAGCGAGCAAAGAGGCCTCCCAGGCTGAGGGGATGGAATACTCCTGATGCAGGGACCCCCACGTCTGAAATACTCCTGCCTGGAGGACGAGGCCACTGTGGAAACTGCACCACGTTCATAATGAAACCCAAAGCCACATGACACCTGGGTCAAGTTAGGATAAAAATTCCCATGAGGACCACGTGGTATTTTTATAAGGGAAAGAAACCCCGTGTTTAAATTGTCCCCCAAAAGAGCCCTCCTCTGCCGCTGCAGTCAAGGCACGGCCCCTCCTCCTTTCTGCCCTGAGGAGGAAGGAGGTCCTGACCATCACCTGCACCCCAGAAGCTCAACTCTTCATCCACAAAAGGGCTCAGAGACCTGCTTGGGGTGCCTGAGCCTCGCAACTCTGAGTGACATTTCAAGCACACTTGACTCTTTAGCCTTTGGGGATTTCCTGGGGGGAGCCCCTTTCACTTTCCGTGGAGAACTGACTGTGGGCTGCAGGAAAGACCAATATGTCCCCGTCACCGCCTTCCTGGAAGGGTCCCCTCAGCTGGAAGCACTGGGCAGGAAAGTACAGAAAGCCAACCTTCCAGGACCACATCTCCACTACCCCACTGCAGCAGCTCTCAGAGCAGGCCGTGCTGGAAGAACTGATCCCACCTGAAAGCCCTGCACCATACCTATCTGGTCTGTGCCTCAAGGCCCAGGACTGTAACTGCCACTGACCACCCCAGGAGGGCCAGAAACATCACTTTCACCAACCACACCCTGAAGCCCTGGACTGGCTGCCAGCTTTGCATCTGGTTTTCCTAGTTGCCACAGCTGTCCTGTGGACACTACCACGGGTGCTGCAGAGCAGGAAACAGCGTCCATGCACTTGCTGGGCAGGGTCAGGCGACCTTTGCTCGAGAGCACTGGTATTCTGCTGGGCCCCAGGGTACCTCAGTGGGGGTTCCTCTTGTACCTACTGGGCTATCAGGCTTCTCTCCTGCCCGGATGTGCATGGCGGCAGCTGGACCTGGGGGCCTGGGACCTTCCTAAGGTGAGAGCCTTTATGGTGAAGACAGCTCCCCCAATCCCGCACTGCCCCATCCCCTCATAAAGATTCCAGGTAGCCAGGTCCAGTGGCCTGTAATCCTAGCACTTGGGAGGCTGAGGCAAGAGGACTGCAAGTTCAAGGCCAGTCTGGGCTACCTAGAGAGTTCAAGGCAAGCCTGAACTATAGAGCAAGACCCCATCTCAAGGAGAAAAAGAAGGGCCCAGCTGTAAAGCCTTTCTGTCTGAGGGACAGGGCCAGATATCAACCCCTGCCCCCTTTAGGAAGCAACCAGCACCAGCTGGAAGCTGAGTGGCTCTTTACCGCTCTGCTGACCTACACTGCCACGTGTGTCAGGCCTGTAAACATAACTGTGAACACTACTACCCACCAACACAGCAGGGTGTTTTCCTACTGCTTTGTCCCTTAAGCATCTTAAACTGAGGGGTCCACGGGAAGCCTGTCTTCCAGCCTTGCAGGGCTTGTGGGGCTGTGTCCGTCAGCACCACCCTACCCCCAGCACCCAAATCTCTGTCCTTTGTGACTAGTAAGACTTACCACCAAGTGCCTTCTAAGAAACCAAATCTTTCTCCACCACCACCACCTCAGACCCTGGATCTCTGGGCTTCCTCCCTGAGACCAGCCTCAGAGCTCTTCTCTGCCGAGCTCTCTGGGGCTGCCTTCTCCCTCCACTCACTCTTAAAGCCATGAGGGCCTGAAGGATGTGCTGGCTGTCTCCTCCCAGAGTGAGCTTACCACTCCCTGTACATGCATTGTCCTGTCTCACTCCTGGGGCCTGCAGGGCTCTTAAGACACAGGCATATGTACTCTGGTACTACTTGGCCAGAAGGTACAGAGCCCTCAGTGTACTAATTTTATCATCAAGGTGCACGTAAACCTGGGTCTATCAGACCTTCGTTTATGTTTTAGAATATTTCTGTCGATGAATTATTACTTTTAATTTTATGAGTTTTACTATATTAGACAATGAATACTTAACAGGAAAAAAACCACAGAAGTAAAGTACTGAGTTTTTAATTTTATTGAGTTTATAAAAAATCATCAAAAATTTCAACATCGACTGGTTTTTGATACACAAAATCTAAAAAGGAACATCAGAAATAAATTCTCATATGAACTACAATGAAAATTCCAGTAGCGCTCTCCAAGAAAACAGTATTTACTTCAATTACCACACCTGAGGCATCTGCACACATAACAGCACATTCCATACACACACACCGCTCACACCAACAGCACGTGTTTGCTTTCCTGTAGGACATACTGGGCATCTTGCTCATCTTGCTGTCAGTGTGTAGTTTACAGAACATATATCAATAAATTATTAAATTCTTAGTATATATTGTGCATTTAGAATGGACATTAACACTTTCATGTCAGCTGTGTACTTCCTTACAAAACCTAAAACATGATAAATGAATTCCTGTATGAACTACAGTGAAAATACCAATAGAACTCTGCCACTGATAAGCTTTGTTCAACTGTCACACCCAAGGCAGTCTTCACACATGACAACCGTGTGTTCCATGCACAAGTATTACGCTAATTTTGTTTTCTTGTATTTTTGTTGTTGTTTTTGTGGGGGTTTTTTGAGGTGGTCTCACCATGAGTTCAGGTTGGCCTTGAACTCACAATCCTCCTGCCTCAGTCTCCTGAATGTTGCTATGACAGGCATGCGCCACCACACCCGGCCTATATTTTCTTGCAGGCACAGTGGATATCTTTTTGTTTTCACGTGGTCCTGCTAGGTCTTTGTGATGCTGCACCTGCCCGTTCACCTGCAGATAAACAGCTCACCAGGGTGCTCAGCAATTTTTTTGCATAGTTCCTGGGCAGAAACATTTTGTCTCTCCTCTGTTGTAAATGATTTCCTGTGAGCTCCATTCTGACCCTCTAAGAAAGTTCCTCCATGGTATTTTACACTTGTTATTTTCTCTGTAAACTATTAAACCTTTTATGCCACACGTTTAGGACTGAGCAAAGCACAGCCACTGGACAATGGTTTGTGTTTTGAGTTACTGCGTAACCCAACATCTTCTCCACCTTTGCTTTCACGGTTCAAAGTTCCCATCTCAGGCTTCTGTTTTGTCAGGGGTCTCCCCACCAGTAATATTTCCATCGTGGTGAAATGTTAACATCAGCAGTACCAGTTTGCTTTTCTTTACCATATAGGAAGCCAACGTTATATCTTTCTGAAATTCAAAGATTGAACTATACAATTCTCTGTGTTGAAATTGCATTTCATTTGGAATTTCTGCTTTGTTCCTGTGTACAGTTCCTGCGCTGGTCAACTGGTAGTGTTAGCAAATGTAACATCAATTGGAAACCAGTGAACCAATTGTCCAGTGTCACATTCTGAAGAGTTTGGGAGATGGGAATAACAAGTTTGTTCACAACGTCATTCATTTTCTTTCTTTATGAATAAGGACCTCATGGCTGAGTTCCAGGATAAATGTCTACACTGAAGGGCGTAAGTCTTCACATCAACAAGGGAATAAATTTTGTGCCATATTTTGACCCAAGGCTTTTCTATAAATCTTTTTTATTCCTCCGATTGCTGTAAGAAATCTGTGTGAAGTACAGCAGGCCCATGAATTCAGTTCACCTAGTGAGGTGTCACAATAAATACATTTTTGAATATATTGTTGCATACAGAGTTTTACTTGTGTTTTAGCCTTTATGTATTTCACAGCATCTTGTGATACTTCATGTTACAATTTCCAACACTTGAGAGGTAGTGCTGGCATTCTGTTTCATCCCTGCCAAGACCTTATATTTTCAGACCTAGTTCTAACACTGGATCATTTTATTTGGTTGTGTGACCATTTAACCACATTTCAAATAGTCAAAAATATACTTACATTGCTATTTTCTTCATTATCTGAATCAAGGAGATCTGCAGTCCCTGTGCATCAGTCGAGTCTTGCCCTATTTCACCATCACAGGAACTGGGGGTCACACGGCCAAAGTCAGTCATCATCATCCACCCACACCACTCTTCTGTTGTGAAAGCATGTATTTTACCATAATGGATCATCTTCACCATCCATGTATGAGTAGTGATTTACTTTTGATGTCCTCAAAAACTTGCAAATCTGGTTTTTCATGTGCCATTTTTCTGAATTGGGCTACTTCTACCAGAAAAAATCAAAAGAAAACGTTTAAAAAACAAATCCTGGAGTGATGTGGGTCTACCAGACCCTCTGTGATGCTCAGGTAAACATATGCAAAAACTTCCACAGAGCATAAGGGTAGGTCCAAATCCTGTTTTGGCACTTCTGCACACACGCAGTGCACACTACTTAACGTTTGTCATACCAAATGGGTAAACTGTATTTTGCTTCCTGAATCCCTCAGGGAAAGGTACTGAGACATACACCTGGCGAGTATAATGCTAAAACACAAATATACAATAGAAAAGTAAGGGGTGGTCCCGCTGGACCCAGGCTTAACCCTCAAGAATTTGGTGACTTGCTTCCAAGGATGGAATGTGGTGGGAACAACAGTGTGTGCTCTGAGGCAGCTCACAAAACACACTATCCCTTCTTCTTGGACTACCTGCCCCAGGAGAGTCCAGTTGCCATGTGAAGGCACTCACATAGACTTGTGAAGTCCAGCCTCTATGGGAGGCTTCACAGGAGTTTCGAATGGATCTTCCAGCTGCAGGAAAGCCTCCAGATGAGTTCAGGGCTGTCCTGACATCCTAAAGACCCTGAGCCAGAACCACCCATGAGCTATCCCCAATTTCCTGGTCAACAGAAGCTGTGACATGATGCTGGTTTTTAAGCCACTAAATCTTGGGGTAACTTGTTGTGCAGTTATAACATGGGATGGAGATAAGCCTGTCTTGCTACAGTGATGAATTCAAAGTTACTCCAACAGTAAGTCTCAGCTACAGTGCTCAGAGATGAGCTACTTGGCCTAGTCAACTCAGGGCTCAGTGGCATAACCAGGGGCGCATGTTCTTCCTGTCCTGAGTTCTCAGCCTCTGGCTCCTCCCCATGTGGTCACAAGCCAACTGCAGCAGTTTCTAGCACTCTATCTGCACACACAGATACTTACCCTCAGTCTTCTGCAGACTTGGGAGCCTTCCCTAAAAGCCCTGGGCTGCTTAAGCTTCACTGCCCAGAGGTGGGGCACATGATCCTTGCTGAACTTCTGACCTTGGGGCCAGGATGAAGTCAGACTCCTTGGATGGAACACGGCAGCCTGCCAAACAAGGGTTGTGCCCTGGGGTTGGTGTGTGTCCCCTCCTCACCAGCTGTTGCTGTCCTCCCTTCCACGGGGGGGGGGGGTCGCAGCTCTCCCCGACAAGGGTGGCTTTGCCACTTGCTCCCCACTTCTCTCATTTAAATGCAATGCACAAACAAGATATAGTATCCAGTCCTATATCCCTATGAGAATACAACAAGCAGCACAAAGTGCCCAGTTATTGCCCACAGATCAAATGGAGATATGAGTTCAGACGAGGAACCCTGGGTGGAGAAGTCAGGGAACACTCCCTTGAAAAACAAAGGCAGCCCTCCCGGAAGAACAAGTAGGGTTTCTATGCTACAGGAAGTGGTCAGATGTATGTTTTAGACACGCTCCTTTGCTGGAGTGGAGATGCCACAGAAACTGATGCCGCCTGAGGGACTCTAGTTTTACAACCCTCAAACAACACGTGCCATGGCTGCGGGGCTCCTCTTTACATGAAGGCTGTAACACTTTTAGACTTTAAATAACTGCCATGGCCCTGGAGTCCACCACTGTGTGAACTGGTGTCAAGAGCAAGACGCTTCTGTATCCCTTCTCTCACCACCTCAGGCTGCTTCCCACCACTCCTGTACCTCAGGAGCCAGGGCTCCATTCTGTGCAGTGCTGGAGGGCGAAGGGGATGCCCTTCGAATTGAGTGAGGAAGCATTTCTGCACCCTGGGGTAGTAGATGGGCTCACAGGGGTGTGGAGTAGTAGTGAACGCCAAGTCAGTAAGAGATGCCTGTAAAAACATCATACCACTGCAATATATGTGCACCCGTGTTTATAGCAGCGTAATTTGTCATAGCTAAATCTTAGAAACAACCCAAATGCCCATCAACTGAGGAATGGATAAAAAAGCTGTGCTATTTTTATACAATGGAGTATTACTCCGCTATAAAAAAGATAAACTCGAGGTTTTTGTAGGTAAATGGATGCAACTAGAGATCCTACTTAAGTGAAATAAATCAGACCCATATGTAAGCATCATATTGTCTCCCTGGTGTAGGAACCTGAAAGAACAAATAAAACTCAAAATGTACAATAGATGATAGGAAAGGGAAAGAAACTGCTCAAAGGAAGAGATGACTGGGATGACTATATATATATATATGAATAGCTGTGGTAACTGTATTGCTGATGTGCTATCTGATGGTATATTGAAAGGAATGGTTAATGCTTAAAACTTTTTCTGTTCTGACCATTTTGCATGCTTATATCTGGTAATGTGAGCAACTGATTTGAAGGCAACAATATTCAGTGGCACTACCATGGTGAATTCTTACCGTCTTGTCTAGTGAAGCTCTGTATTATTTCTAATGTTTTATCTAATGATTATTTTCTTATTCTCTTTAATGGTTTGAACAATCTTCCATTCTTACATCTGGTAATCTGAGCAACATAGTTGAAGATAACAATATGTAATATAACAATCACTGTTGATTTGTATTATTTTGTCTTGAAACCTCGTATCACTTTAAATGTTCTTGCTTTGGTTTGTTTGTTTGTTATGCTGGTATGCTGTTATTTCTTTTTTCCCCGTTATTTACTACTCTTTAAAATAAAATTTAAAAAAGAGAGAGAGAGACGCCCTAACACCTTTGGCTATAGTACAAGCAGCACTGGTTCCTCAACATACCAGTTAAGTCCTAAAATACCCCCGAAAGCCTCTGTGTGTCACATAGTGTCCATCAGTGAATCCATCCACTGCTGAGTTCACGCTGATCATGCTACTAGGTGGGGTGGTCACTAGGGTATGACCTGGGTGTGTTCTTGTCCCTGGCTCCTCTCTTCAACGCGGATCCTTCCACCAGGCCATTTCTGCCTTGGTGCCAGCTAAACATGACTAAGTCCCCTCAAACTGTGAGCCAAATAAGCCTCTCCCACTTTCCTGTGATGGGAAAATGACTAATGCACTTACCCATCCTGCAGGCCTGAACTGCTGCCTACTTAACACCTGCCAAACAGCTGTCTTCTTGGAGATATAGCTCTGAGAATGGGCCCAGTCCTGGACATGGATGTGGCCACAGAAAGCTGGCTGCTCTCCTGAGCTTGTCAGTATGGGTGCATGGCACATTAAAGGCCTCTAATGAGTCTGGATCCTGGCCTAGAACCATTCTCTGCTAGTGAACCCTACATGTTCCTTGTTGTGAACAACTGCCTAGAATGCAGGACAGGGAACAAACTCGTCTTATTCATCAGGACCCTCAGAGCCCAGGCCCTTACAGATTCCTCTCAGTTACGGTATAGCTGACAGCCTGCCAAGGGGAATTGTTTTCTGGAAGAGTCAGCACCATGAAGTGCTCAGCACAAAACATCCCAGAAAGAGGTGTTGGACTGTGCAGTCACCTCCTTTCTAGAACCTCAGCAAGGAGTATCCCGCGGCCCAAACTAGGGGACTGAGGTCTAATGGCGTCAAGGCAGCACAACATCATGCCACCTGGACCCAATGTTACTAATGCTGACCCTAGCCAGCAGCTTACTGGGAGAGGATGCAGTTGTCACAGAACTTGGGACTCCCAAGCAGGCACAAGATTAAGGGTAAGGGCTCCTGGACCAAGCTGTTTCTCTTCCCGAAGGACTTTCCTCCCTAACTGCAGAAAAATGGCTTCATTCTCAGCACTCTTCATACCCCAAGGCCAAGAAAAGCCGCCCGATGAGAAACACTTGAGCAGCCTTAATGGATGGTAAGCAGCTCTCACCGCACAGGCGGGCCCTTTTCCAACGCCCCCCAATGAAGCAGGCCCGGAAAGGTAAGCAGAAAACAAGCGCCAGGCTGGCCGGCCTCCTGAGAGTGGGCAAGGGCTGGTTCCCGCAGCAAGCGTGAACCCTCAAGCTGGTCCTGCAGTTCTCGTCGTCACCAACCTGTGGCCATGAGTGGCCGGGAGCCGTGCTCCAAATCCAGGGGTCACTACACTGCCACCAAGGCCAGACACCTTGTCATCCGGAGACCAAACGCCGCTCTGGCTTAAAACCCTGCCCTCGCTTAGGATCCACAGCGGCCGACCGAAATTGCCTGGGGAGAAATACCTAGGAAGGTAGGGCCCAACTCAGCGTTGCCGTCCCCGCAGATGCCTCCTCTGTGGTAGGGTCATTCCCCAAAACACACAACTACACAGCAGGGCCGCTCATCAGCCCTTAGACGTTCTCTAGGGGTAGCTTCCTAACGCTGAAAAGAGAAGCATTCTGGGAGGAGAGATGCGTTCTGGGAGCGGCGCTGCATACTGGGATATGTAGTCCATGGCGCAACGGCGGTCCAAACGCCTTTTCAGATCTCTGCAGCAGCAAAAGCGGCTCAATTTGAACCGTCCCGAGAATAAAGTGTCCGCCAGCCCTCCAGCACAAAACCTCGGCCAGAACACTTACGGGGCCCTGCCAGCCCCTCAAGAACAAATACAGTACGGGGAAGGCAGAACACGAGGGCTCAGCATCGCGAGAGCCGAGCCCGGGGGTCCCGCCCTCACGCCCGGAGGGCGGTCTCTCAGGCCGACGTGCTATTGGGCCGCTGTGTCGTGTGACGGGTGCGACGGGCCTGGTTGGCTGTCGTCCAGGCGACGGAGTGGGAGGGCGCACGGCTGGGTAAGCTCCTGCAGGTCTTTTAAGCTTCGTGCGGAGACGGTGGCCGCGGCCTCGCCCTTGCCCTCCGTCTCCCTTCCCGGCTGCGACCGACGGTCTACGGCTGCAGATGGGAGACCAGGGCGTCGAAGATGCGGGCGGGCCGGGTCCAGGAGCCGGCGCAGGAGCTGTTCCGGGACGCCGCCTTCCCCGCCTCGGAGTCCTCGCTCTTTTTCAATTTGTCCACGCCGCTGGCCCAGTTTCGGGAGGACATCACGTGGAGGCGCCCCCAGGTGGAGCCAGCGCGGGTCTCCTCGCTGGGCCGGGTGGGCAGGCGGGCACTTGGAACTCGGGCCCTGCAGCCAAGCCCTCACCTGGGCTTCCAGGTGCCCGGGCACCCCGCCCCCTAAGGCTGCAGACCAGAGGGTGCTCTGTTTCAGAAGAGAGTTCATCGCTCAGATGCGTGTATTTGAAAAATTTGTCCCGGGTTATTTGTAGTAAAATATCCTAAGACCAAAATAAGAATGTTAATTAACAGGAACTTGTTCTGTTAAGTAGTGGGAGGGCGTAATTGAAGACATCCTTCCTGAGTTGATCCTGCCACATCAGTCCAGAATGTCAGGACTAGCTCTTCTCCGTGGCCTTCGATTTTGCCTTACAAAGGACTCAGCGTTTTGGGTGTGCACCAGAGATGACACAGAGCAGAAGCTGGGATCGTGATGTTTGCCCAGAACATGTTGAAAAGTGGAGTGGCTGACTGTGCTAATGCATGGCCGGGGAACCGAGTAGGCTGAACTGCATGTTGCCAAATAGGTAGAAAAGTTTCCAGATGAAGTGAATAATTTGTTTCACATGTACTGAACTGAAGAATTGTTTGATCTGGAGGCTGGAGGCGCTGAGCGAGGTGTCTTAACAGATACAAACCAGCCCCACTTAACTGTGCCTCTCTGAGGAGAGTCTGCACCTGGCTTGCAGTCTGCATGCTTCTGATCACAAGTGTTTCTGGTGCGTTCTTTTGTTCCTTATGTGTCAGCCGCACTGCCAAAGAAGTCCTGTACGGGACCTTGTGCGCCTGCATTTATTGTAAACACTTAAATGACAAAGAGAAGCCCTTGCCTCGTGCTCTCTTGATTTTTTTTTTTTTTTGGTCTTTTTGAGACAGGGTCTCGCCATTGCAGTTCAGGCTGACCTTGCAGCCCAGCTGGGATTATACGCATGAGCCACCACTCCTGGCTTAGCTTAATAGGATGGCGTTTGTGCCGCTGAGCAGTATCTCCAGCCGGAAAATTCCCAATTAGTCCTTTTTTATTGGGGGGGGGGTTACCGGGGATCGAACTCATGACCTCAGGCTTGGTCAGGCAAGCGCTTATGCCACTGAGCTATATTCCCGGCCCCTTGAGCTCACTTTGTAGCCCAGGCTGGTCTCAAACTGCCCTCCAGCCTCAGGCTCCCGAGTACTGGGATTACAGGTGTGCACCAACCGCTCACCCCCACCACCCTGCATCTTGATATTTTTAGAAGTGGTTTATTTGCTGAATGAGACTGCCGAAGGATTGCTTCTCGGCCTTTTGGCTAAGATCAAGTGAGACTGCCGAGGGAATCACCTTACCCTGGGTGCTTTGTATGCAGTCCTGGATGGCCACCCGCCCTTAAAACAGCCAGAAGTGCTTGGCTCTGGCAATAGGGGGCTTTGCCAAGCAACCTGGATTCTCTGGACACCGCTGCTGAGGCTGGAAGGAGGCAAGCTTGGAAAGCCCTGTAGACCAAGCTGTTGGGATTTGATTTCACTTATTTACAAATGAGTTTTAGGTGCAATAAGAGGCCAGTAGGGGGGGTTTTGGTAAGAAGCTGATTCTATTGGAACTATGTTAGAAGCTCATGGTTGGGGACCTGAGTAGAGCATGACAGTGGTGGCATTAAACATTTAGAACTTTTTATTATTCAGTGACTATCCTTTAATATTGTAACCTGTGAGTGCGTCACCTGCTCACAGTAACAATAGCAGGAAACAAGACAGAGGACAGTGGGAGAGAAAGCAGCTCGTGTGTGCTTTCCAGTGAGAGGCAGGTCGTCAGGGGAGACATGCAGGCGGCCTTTGCCCTGGCCCTGGGAAGGGTAATGGCGCAGGTCAGCATAACTGCTGCTGGGTGGGGCTGTAGAGGGGTGGACGGACCTCAGCGCTCATTGAAGAAATGAGGGCGAGGGTGGAATCAGGAGTGACTTCTCCACCCCTCGCCTAGCACCAGGTGTACTGTGGTCCCAGGTGTGCCCATGCTTTGAAATCAAGTTTGCCCGACCCTGTGTTCAGGTGGAGCTATCAGGCAGGAAGAGCTGGGCTGGAGGCCTCTGGGCATTGGAGCCTGGCATATCGTGGGAGAGCATCTCGGAGGGCGAGGAGAGGAGGGGCTGGGGCTGGTCCTGGAAGAGCCCTAAGGTGTTGTAGGGCCATCGGGCTCCCTGACAGGTAGGCTTGAGAAGCCGCTGCTAGTGGGAGGAGAGGACAGAAGAACCGTGCAGATCGTGGAAACTGAGATGCCCACTGGAGTGTGAGTGGGGTGCTGACGTGGAACCTGCGCCGCCTACGTGCATCCCAAGGACCTCTACCACGAGGTCACAGTTCCAGCCCTTTTAAAGGTGTTTCATTTTGACTCAGTTCTCACTGAGTTGCCTGGGCTGAGGTTGAACGTGCAATCCTCCCGCCTCAGCCTTCCTGGGATTACAGGGGTGTGCCCCTGCACCTGGCTCCCGTTGCGTTTTATAGCATGGAGGGGACATTGATAGAGGCTGTGAGCGGCCTGATGGACTCAGAAGCTGGAGGGCCTGTGTGGAGAGTGAAGGGAGGGAAGAAATGGGGGCAGCACCTCCTCCAAGGAGATTGCTGGTAGAGGGCCTCTTAGAAGGGGATGTGGTACCCTGGGTGACATCTTCAGGAGTGGGAGAGTCCCTCTCTGTCTTTATGCTGGGCTCTGCCCCAGGGAGTGAAGGGAGGAGCCCAGCTCCAGGCTGGGGAAGGGTCTGGTCATGGGGTTTGTGTGAAGCAGGAGTCAAGCTGACAGCCAGGGGAGCATGAACATTGTGAGGGGAGAGAAAGGGGAAAGGCTAAGAGGAAACTAACCCGTGTAGAGAGACAATAGGATTTCCAGTGGTGCCCACAGGACCCACTTGAGGTTTGCCCTGTATTTATCACGTGAGGCTGTTTCAGGATGAGGCATTAGGCCCTTCCAGAGTGGAGGGCTCTGCCTCGAGGGAGGTGGGCCAAGACACCACCCTGGCTGAGCAGAAGGGATCTGAAGCTGGGCAGTGCAGAGGGCGCCCACCTCGGAAGCTTGCTTCTTCCCTTCTCTCAGGCCAGGAAGCTCAGGGCCCAGAGAGCTCCTCCCCACCTGTGGCTGGGTCCTGTGCCTCACCTTGCAGGTTGGCCATCAGGCCTGGTCTGACCCTGGACGACTTTCTTTATTTCAGGAAATTTGTACTGCACCCCGGCTGTTTCCAGATAACCCAGGGGAAGGACAGGTGAAGCAAGGGCTGCTGGGTGACTGCTGGTTCCTATGTGCCTGTGCCGCCCTGCAGAAGAGTCGCCATCTGCTAGAGCGGGTAAGGAGTACGCCTCACCCGGGATTCTGCAGTGCAGCATCCTTTCTCCTGCCTGTGGAGCACAGGAAGTGCTTCTGGAAGCAGAGCCTGTCCCTTGGTCTGTGATGGTACTGGGGACTCTGCTATAGCTGTGCAGCCTGCTCAGTGGGAAGCCGGAGGACCCAGGACAGCAGCTGAGACCCCTGTGCCCTATCCTGCCCCAGGGGCTCTTGCGAGGCTCTCTGACCTTTTTTTCTGCCTTCTGAGCCCTGGTTTCTCCACCCAGGCAGAGCGATGCACTTGGTATAAACAGGCAGGCTGGCCATGGTGTCTCTTGCTGGCTTCACATGTTTCCTTAGCTAGTTTGGGGTTTTTTTGTTTTGTTTGCAAATTTTACGTGTAAGCAGTAGGTAGTTGAAACTGCTGGTGTGGGCAGACACCTCAGGAGACTCCTCTGTGCCTGTTGGTGTGGTTTGTTCAGGGCCGCCCGCACAGGGCTCCTCCTCTGTCCCAGGCCCTGTGTTGAGCGCCGTGTCCTGGTCGCTGCCTCCTCACAGCCTTGCCAGCTGTGACCCTCTGCAAATGAGAGTGTTGACCCTATGGGTGTCACGTTCCCAGCTCTTGAGTGGGGCAGCCAATACCACCCCAAGCCACCCACTGCTGAGTCAGGGTGAAACCCCGCAGGAGTCCAGGCAGACACAGGCCATCAGCTGGCTGGGGTGGGCAGTAGACAGGGCTGCTAGGCCATGGGATCTGCTGTTTGCAGCCAGGTCTGTGGAGGATTGGGTCACTCGTGCCTGCCAGAGTCACCGTGGTTTTGGTTTGGGGTCAGAAAAAAGTTTTAGGAATCAAAGTGTGATCTTAAAATATTTAAGCCTATAAACTTTGGATCTAGCAATTGTATTTGCTGTGACACAGACATCAAGAACCCTTTGCACTGAACAGCTTGGGGAGCGTGTCTGTTGTGTTCAGACTCTAGTTAGGACACTGAGGCCGCAGGTGACGCCATCTCACGCTCTCCCTCTGCCTCTCCTTGTGCATGCTAGGTCTTCCCTCCAGGACAGCCAAGTTGGTCTGACCAGACATACCGTGGCCTCTTCATCTGTCGGATCTGGCAGTTTGGACACTGGGAGGAGGTGACCATAGATGACCGTCTGCCTTGTCTTGCAGGGAGACTCTGCTTCTCCCGGTGCCAGAGAGAGGATGTGTTCTGGCTTCCCTTATTGGAAAAGGTCTATGCCAAGTACGTGTGTGGCTTGAAAGTGACAAAGTGCTCTCACCTAGGGCTGCCCCAACCCAGCCCTCCCTGCAGCGCCACCATCTCATCCTTGCAGTCAGGCAGCCAGTCCTGAGGGTCTAGATGTGCCCTCTACCCCTCTCCCTCCCTCTTGTCACAGTCCAGCCTTGAAATGTCCCCTCCGCCAGCGGGGACACACATGTCCTCTCTCACCTCCTCCGACTGCCAGAAGACACTTGTATGTCTGGGTCCCTAGCCTTTGGGGCTAGCAGTCTGTGCCTATCTGGGGAGACGTGAGCAGCCAGTGTGTGGCACTGGCGTGGCTTGGCTTGGCTTGGCACAGTGCTGTGTGAGGTGCTCCCTTCCTTGGCTGCCTTGAGCTGTCCTGGAGGCTCCAGAGCCATAGGCAGGCATGTGAGCATGGGCTTAAGGGTGAGGGCTGTGCATGCAGAGTTCTGCACCCTTTGTACCCTGTGTGTGGCCACACTGGAGACAGGCAGGCTGCTGAATGTGTGCAGAGGACAGCAGGGGCACCGTAGGTGGTGGTGTTGCAGGGGAGGCCAACTCTAGATTGGTAAAGAACACAGTAGGGGACAAGGAGGGGACTTGAGGGCCCGGAAACTGAGCCTGCGTGGCCGTAGCTCAGTGTGCCTATGCTTGTGGTACCCTAGGGTACATGGGTCCTACGAACACCTGTGGGCAGGGCAAGTGGCTGATGCCCTGGTAGACCTCACCGGTGGCCTGGCAGAAAGGTGGAACCTGAAGGACCTGGCTGGAAGACAGCAGGACAGACCTGTGGGTGGTCAGGAGCTCAGGACGTGTCGGCACATGCTACACCTGAAAGACCGATGTCTGATTAGCTGCTCAGTGCTCAGCCCCAGAGCAGGTAAGGCATGGCCAGGCCCTCCACCCTGCTTCAGAGGTCACTTGCCACTCCCATGTGGGGACAGAGGAGGAAGACAGAAGCCCACCCTCGGGTATGTGCTGGGGTTGTGACCTCCTCTTCATGTCCTTTCACCTGAGGGCGCTGACCCTGTCATCCTTTCGTAGAGGGAGGCAGGATGGAGGCAGGATGTACATCGTGGTTGTCACACAAAGGCGGCCTGGCGTGCAGTTGGCAGGCACTGCGTCTAGACTGTTCACCACCTTGGCCAAGCTGGTGCCTTGGCAGGATCCAAGCCATTTTCCTTGTAGCGTCATTCATTACCATTCATTAAGAAAGGTGTGTTTACCAAAAAGGAAGGAAGCAAATCACCCAGATACAACCACTCTGACTATTCGGTGCATTGTGTCGGCTTTTTCATAAGAGCAGATATGTTTTCTATTGTTTGTGTGATGTGTGTCCTATGCTATTATGTAAACCTTGTTAATGTCTTATTTTGTGGTTTGACCCACCTGAGTTTCCTGATAATTATAAATAACACTGCATAAGCCATGAGCATTTTTATAATTTTTATAGTTATTTAGGATTGTTTTTGTAATGTTTTGGTTAAAAATGTGAATGTCAAAATAAATTGGAACACATTAGCTGTTTCACTGCACTGGCCAGCGTGTGTCAAGTGCTGGAAAAGCCTGTGTCTGGCGCATGGCAGGCAGATTCTGAGACAGGAGGGGAGACCCACAGGCTGTGTGCTCCTCACTGACCCCCGGTCATGCGTCTTGGCACACAGGGCCCCCTGTGTCTCTCCTGAGGAGTACGGGAACTTGCCATTGAGCACCAGCTTCCCAAATTGTTGGTCTAGGGCCTGTCCTAGAGTGTGGCAGGGCCGACTCCTTGCCCTCTCCACCCCCCACCCCGGCTGAAGTAGCCAGGGCTGAGGATGTAGGGATAGGTGTCATTCATGGCTTCTCCATAGAGCATTGAAGTCACTCCCAGGCTCCTGCCCTACTCTGGATCAACACTTTCAGCACACCAGCACTCCTCTGGGGCCTGCTGGCCAGTGTCCACCTGGCCTGAGGTCTCTGGCTAGGCAGCGCAGTCTCCTGGGCTCTCCTCCCCTGTTCCACCTGGCTCTGCTTGGAAGGTCTCTAGGTTCTAGGCAGTTGTAGGCGCATCAGTAACAACAATGACCTGCGCCCGGACTTTGTACTGGCACGGGGCCCCTGAGGTTTGAAAAGGAAGTGACTGCCAGGCCCCAGGGGCAGGAGCCGGGCCCTGATCCTTGGCCCTTCAGCATGGTGCAACAAACTGGCCCAGGACACAAGCTGACCAGCCTGGACGGGAACAGAGCTGCCCTGCTCTGGGGACCCGAGGCCTCCTGAGCCCTGCAGAGTGGGCTGGGCATGTCCTGGGCACAGATACAGAATATCAGTCTGCTTTGTGCTGCTGTCCTTGCACAGGTGCCATGGTACTGGGGGAGTTTCATGCCTTCATTGTCTCTGACCTGCAAGAGCTCCAGAGTCAGGTGGGCCAGGGCATCCTCCTGCTGCGCATTCTGAACCCCTGGGGCCGGCAGTGCTGGCAGGGACTCTGGAGAGAGGGGTAAGTGCTCAGAGGGCTGGGTGTGGGAGGAGGGGCCATGGAGACGCTGTGGGGGACTGGGCCTCCATGCCCATCCCCCTGTGCTGCGGTGCCACCACTGGACTTGGTGCAGCACTTGGTTGTCTTGGCACTGCTCCCATCTGGGCCTTGGGTCCCAGAGGGCCGGGGCCAGGACCACCCAAGGGGGCCCAGAGAATGTTGTGTGGTGGGTGGGTGTGGACATGAGGGGGCTGTTGGAACCAGGCTCCCTGTGAGACCCAAGAGCACCAAGGCTCTTAGACCGCTCAGCCCCTGCTGAGCCCCAGCTCCTCAGCGTGGAGGTGGCATGGCAGCTTCATCCAGGCAACAGGACAGGCGTCATCCAGTGCTCCGGTGTGGCGGCTCAGGGAAGACAGCTTCAGGAGTACGAAGCTCCTCTGGGGAGGCAGAGAAGCTGGGACAGCCCCTTCTGTAGGGCCGCCAGCGCAGGGGGCGGTGGACAGTGAATTTTCTCTGCCCTTTGTAGCCTTTGTGCCCTTTGAATTTTCTCTGCTCCTAGCTCTTGGGAGAGGCTTTGAGCAAACAAAATGAGGTTCCTTGCAGGGGCGAAGGGTGGAGCCGGCTAGAGGCTGCTGACAAGGTCAGACTCCTGTCCCAGCTCCAGGACGGGGAGTTCTGGGTAGAGGAGGAGGAGTTCCTCAGGGAGTTTGATGAGGTCACGATCAGCTACCCAGTCACGGAGGCTGGCCACCTGCAGAGCCTCTACACAGGTATGTGACAGGCTTGGACTCTGCCTGCAAGGCCCAGAAGCTGCTCAGGCCATGGCCCGCAGTGTGACCCTGGGCCCAGCCCGCTGGAGGAGGGAAGCAGCAGACTCCCAGAAGTGGCTGCCCCAAGCTCACCTATGCCCTTCCTTTAGAGAAGACGCTGTGCCATGCACGGGCACTGCCCGGAGCCTGGGTCGAGGGGCAGTCTGCAGGAGGCTGCCGGAACAACAGCTGCTTTCCCTCTAACCCCAAGTTCTGGCTGTGGCTGTCGGAACCCAGCGAGGTGTGTGTGGCTCTCCTGCAGAGGCCCCAGGGGCGCCTGGTGGGCCGGGCCCAGCCTCAGGGGGGCCGCAGTCATGCCTTGGCCAGCTCCCCAGGCAAGGACTACCAGGCTGTGGGCCTGCACCTCTGGAAGGTAATTCACCCACACCAACGCCGTCTCATCTCCCTCCTTGGCTGGCATCGGCACTCAGCTCTCTAGTGCCACACACAGCCCACCGTGGTTCGAGGCCTAGCCCTCGAGCCTACTGCCCAGAATGTCACTGGCAGCCTGCGGCTGGGGCCAGCAGAAGGGTCTACCCACAGGCTTCACTGTGTGGGTCTTCCCTAGACCATGCAGGTGGAGACACCCTGGGCGAGGAGCCTGCATGACTTCAGAGGTCACCCATCTCCCCCTGCCTATCCCCCACAACATGAACCGCGACCCTGACCTTGTGACATCACTCTGTAGCTCACACATGCAGCTCACAGCCATTTGTGGAGGGATGGGGGAGGCGGCTGAGGGGATAGGGCCAAGTGGCCAGGTGCAGAGCTTCTGTCAGCTCAGCAGCTGGAGTGACAAGGTGTGGTAATGCACGCCTCTGTCCCTGGTCCCTTTCGAGTCCATGCTTCCTGCAGCAGATGCTGGAAAGTGCTTAACTGGTTTACTGGGCAGTCCCCAGCCGTCTTGGCCCTGAGCTCAGCTGTCTCATAGATCTGGTGCCAGGGCTGTGTGAGGCATGGTGTGGGGGAGGGCGTTGGGGGCTCCTCTGAGCCTCTGCACACCTCGGCAGGTAGAGAAGCGGCGGGTCAGCCTGCTGAGGGTCCTGTCTGCACCCCCGGTGGCTGGCACTGTGTGCCACGCCTATGACCGAGAGGTGCACCTACGCTGTGAACTCTCTCCGGGCCACTACCTCGCCGTCCCCAGCACCTTCCTGAAGGATGTGTCCGCGCAGTTCCTGCTGCGGGTCTTCTCCACCGGGAAAGTGTCCCTCAGGTGAGGAGCCAGCAGGGAGACAGAGTGGGAACCTTGGTTCGAGGCAGGATACGTTTGTGCCAGCGCCCTCCTGTGCTTGTCCCTGTAGCAGTGCCGAGAGACCCGCGGCCCAGAGCGCTGACCCCAGGACAGCGCCGTCTGCTGGAGAAGTGGAGACCGTGCAGCTTCGGGGCCGCTGGAAAGCTGGCCAGACCGCGGGGGGCAGCAGGAACTTTGCCTCCTACCTCTGCAACCCCTGCCTCCCTTTCCTAGTCCCCGAGGGTACCGGTCCCCGCTGTGTCCGAATCACCCTGCAGCAGCACTGCCAGCTGGGCGACAGCCAGCTGCACCCCATCGGCTTCCATGTCTTTCAGGCAGGTGCTGCAGTGTGTGGAATGGGGGATGCGTTACAGAGGCCAGAGGTCACAAGCACTGGGTCACATAACAACAGCGTCCTGGACTGGGGACCTGGAAGGAGCTGGAGGGACTTACTGATGGAGATGGTTCGATGCTCCCCAGAGCTGGGAGGAGACGAGGTCTTGACGAGGCCACCTGGCCAGGGAATCGGCACTCTTGGGCAGAGCTTGGAACCATGATGGCTTCCTGGCTGAGGCAGTTCGGCTTTGTCAAAGAGCTGCCAAAGTGTCGGGAGTCTGGGCTTCCTGAAACGGGGGTGGGCTGGGCATCAGGCCACGGTGCCAGGCAGCCAGACCGCACCAGCCTGTTGCCTGTGGGAAAAGCAGGCCACGTCACCCACCCCACATGGCCCACCAGGCTGACCCCTGCTCCCCCAGGTCCCAGAGAGTGGCAAGAGCCAGGATGTGAGGTCTCTGCTGCTCCAGGAGCCACTGCTGAGCTGCGTGCCACATTGCTATGCCCAGGAGGTGAGCCGGCTGTGTGTGCTGGCCGCCGGCACCTACAGGGTTGTGCCCTCCACCTACCTGCCCGATGCTGAGGGCGCCTTCACAGTGACCATCGCCACCAGAGTGGACAGGTGCAGCCTGGGCCCGGGGCAGCCGGTGGGGGCAGACCACCCCACCTCTGCGCCCTTCCCTTCCCCTGTGACTCTCACAAAAACCCAGGCACCTGCCTGTCCTGGGCACCCCGTGTACTTGGGGTCCTCGCAGGCTGCAGCCTGGGAGGGGGCCTGGTGGGGGTGGCCAGGGGCACAGGGCACCTCAGGCCAGGCCGGGGTGACCAGCACTCTGCTTTCCACAGGCGCTCCATCCACAGCCAGGAGGTGCTGGGCCACTCCCTCCAGGAGGTGCGTGCAGGCTGCCCACTTCCCCGCCTCCTCGTCCTTCCCACAGCCTTGCACTTTGTGGCCTGTGCCCTGCACAGGTGTGCTCTGCTGCCCTCCATGGCAGCTGCAGGGTAGAACCTGCAGGCTAAGGGGCAGGGCTGTTACTCCAGGTGGCATCTGGGAAAGCACATGCAGCCCTGAGCTGGGTCCTCCCTCCCACAGGTCTCCACTATGGCGTTGATGAAGACCTGATGCCACCCAGTGTGCCCGTTCCGGTGCCATGGTGGCTGATTCTGAGCCTTGTGTCTCGGCCCTGTAGAGTGGCTGGGTTCCAGGGCCAAGTGAGGGTCCTGTCCCAGGGAGGTGCAGCCCTGGGGTTGAGTGGGTGCTGCGGGAGGTTAGAGGACTCCAAGCAACAGCACCGCCTGCTGCCTGAGACCAGCTGAATGCAGACTCCAGGCCTGGTGCTCACGGGTCACTGGAGTCTGTACCCCTTGGCCTTTGTTGCCTGCAGACGGAGGCCGTAACCAGGCAGGAACAGGTTGTGGCAGGTGTTATTTTAAACTATTTATTACTTGAAATATTTCCAGGATGTGACTTTATAAATAAATAATCATGAGAAATTTACAGATGGGGCCTGTTGTTGAACACTGATGCAGGATCCACTCCCCAGCAGGTGCAGGAGGGGACAGTGGGCATTGAGATGGTGAGGCCAGCTGGGCTCCGGGACAGGAGGCCCCATGGGGCTTGTCAGACCTCGCAGGGGTGTAGAAGACTGCTGGGACTGGGGTGAGAGGGTGAGGGCCAGGCCCACAGGTCTGGGCCAGCCCCTGTGAGTCTTCCCTAGTCCTTGTGGCCCAGCACACAGCTGGACAAGGCCCTGAGAGCAGAGAGGTCTTCCATGCAGCTGGGGCAAGGCCAAGGGCGGGTGGGAGTGTGATGTGAATCCCCCTCTGGCTCCTTTTCCTGCTGTGTCCCTCAGAGCTGAGAGCCATTGCCAGCTGTGCCGTCCTGGCGGCACCTAGGCAGCTGTGCCTGCAACCCTTCCCTTGTGCCCTGCAGTTCTTACCGCCCTGCTGCCCCGCCTGTGAGGGGGGCCGGGCCGGGCTGTTCTGCTTTGTCAGCTGTACGGGCACTGGTGCCCGCTCACCCAGCCCTGCTCCCCTGAGTCCACTTGCCTCTACCTCGCCCAAGTCATCCCTGCAGGCGTTGTGCTAACTGGTCATAGGCTGTGCTGTGCTGGTGGAACTGGTGCCACACCGAGGCACCAGGCCCTTCCCAGTCAGGAGCACATGATGGCACCTGGGTGACCCTCCAGGCAGGCAAGATGCTTCAGGTCTCAGACTCTTGGGGCTGTCCTTTCTCCTAGGACAAGGGTTCAGGCTGGTGGAGCAGGTCCAGAGGGCACAGGGATGAGGTGACTGGCAGGTGCTGCACATTCTCTGGGAAGGCTGGACACAGCAGCAGATTCTTGCTGTGACCAGGCTGCACTGCCCCAGGAGGACGCTGGGGTGCTGCAGGTTAGGGGTAGGGCCCCTGGATGGCAAACACCTTATGTCCCCTCCTGGTGCACTTCAGGTCCTGAGGTCTCCTGCTTTGTCAGCCTGGAGAGGGCCTCAGGACCTGAAGTGCAGTGGTCACTTGCACAGGTCCTTCCTCGAAGGCCAGCCCCTCTCTGGGCACAGCTCAGGTGCTGTGTAGGCCAGGACTGGGCTCCCTGTTGGTGCAGCTGCCCTCACCAGCCTGGTGTGGCCTGGCCTGCGTAGTGGTTCCTGGTTGTGGAGCCTGTACTGCGGTTGGCCTCCCATAACTCCTGGGGTGCCCCTTTGTGTCCCCATCCTTGCCACTGTAACTGAGTCTCTTGGCTTCTGGACAGAGGTCACCACTGACCTCTGCTTTTCCAAGGTCTGGACCCTACCACCCTGGGTGCACCAAGTCCTGTCATGGTGATGCCCACCATCGGCTACTCTGCAGGGCAGCCAGCACTGCCTGGAGGGCTGGTGGCATGACCAGACTTCCTATGGAGGTCACTTGCAGCTGCCCCTGCCCCCCAGCCTCCTGAGCCCTGGCCAGACTCCCCACCTTGCTGCCACAGAGGCAGCTTCCCGCCCTGTCATGTGCAGGCCACTATATCCTGTGCGCCTAAAGCTCCAGTGGATCCCCACCTCCTGTCTGCTTCCAACTCAGCCAGGTAGTAAATTTAGCCATCAGCACAGACAGGGCTGTGCCAGGGCCAGGGCCTTTGTCACTCACTGTGCCCAGTGGAAATCCTCATTTTGTCAGGCCAGAGTGGCCCAGATCCAAAGCCAGTGCTGGTACTCTTGGCTGGAAGCACACGCTGGATCAGTATTTGGGGGCAGGATGCCTGGTCAGGGAGGGGTAGGAAGTGGGGTCCCCAGCCACAGCTGGGCCTGGTGTGGGCCTTGCCCTTGGCCTAATGGCCCACATGGGAGCCCTGGCTGTGACCTCTGGGTCCTGGGAGACGATCAGGCACCAACCACAGGCTGCTCTGGGTGACATTTACTCCCTGTCATGCACCAGGGTGGAGATACATAGACCTGCAGGGGGCTGTGGGCTGTGGGACCCCACGTACCCCGCCTCAAGCCCCACAGTGGCTGCACCTCACCAGATACAGCCAGCAGCCACGCTCCTGCGGGGTGGAGGCTGTGGGCTCCTGGGCCTGCAGGGGGCGCACTTGAGCTGCGCGCCCTATTCCCATCCCCCAGGGGAGGCCCTGCTCTTCTAGCCCATCTGTGCTGCCTGCCGCTCCCACCTCAGTGTCTGCTGGAAGGCTGTTGTTTGCCATGAAGGAGGAAGCGAAAGCATTTCCGCTCCTGGACCCCTAGCTCCGCCCAGCTGCTGTACGTTCCCCGCCCGGTGGCTCATAAACAAGCGTCTTGCCCTCAGCTCTGGAGGCTGGGTAGCCAAGCCCAGGTGCTGTTGACTCAGTGTCCCAGGAGGGCAGAGTCCTGCCTCTCCTGCTGCGTCCTCACATGGGGGTGGGAATGAAGGAGCTCTCTGGGGTACCTTGTAGAAGGACATGCACCCTCCTGAGAGCCCCACCTATGCCAACAAAGGCCCCACCTCCTCATGCCACCTCCTTGAGGTGAGGGTTCCGTTTGGGGAATGTAGACGCTCAGACCCTGCCGCAGCCCACCTCCTACACTTCTGTCCCCACAACAGCCCACGGAGTTCCCAATAGCCTGGCCTTTCTGTGGGGTCAGTGCTGTGTCCAGCGCCCAGCCCAGACGGAGCACCCCGGTGGCAGGAAGTGACAGTGGCCAGGCAGGGCAGATCCAGCCAAGTGGGCTGGGCGTGTAGAACACCTGCTTCCCGCCTTTCTGCAGACTTTGGCCGGTTCTACTGTAGCTCCTTCCCGGTGCTACTTCCTGCTCCATGGGGTGCATCTTCCCTAGCCTGGCTCTGACCCCTGTCTGTGTCCACGCCGCCCCTGCATCCCAGGCCAAGCTCAGCTGTAGAGGCACAAAGCTTTTGGGGTGAGTATTTCCATCTATACCCTGAGAGCAGGTGGTCCTGGGGAGAGAGCAGGACAGGGCAGGGCATCGCAGGCAGGAGCCAGGACAGGTGGCAGTGCCCAGGTTGTCCAGGCACTTGGGCTTGTGATTCTGTGTTTATTATCACTTGTCCAGTGTCCCACGGGTGCCTCATTGGGTTTCATGAGCAGTTTCCTCCACTATGAAATACAGGGCCCTGTGCTATAGGTGAGGAAGCGACCTATCAGGGAAGGAGCAGCTCGATGTCCCTGTGCCCTGAGGGTTCTGAAAGCTGAGCAAGTTCACACTGTGTGCCAGGTGACCTGGGCTCATTCTCACTTTCCAGGCCCAGCAGGGACCCTGAGCATGAGGGACACTTCAATCCCCCCATCCTTTCATTGTGAAGACCCTCAGGGCATGCGTGTCCAGGGGCAGGCATGCTGCCCATAGCCTTGGAGGTCGCTGAGACACTCAGTGCCCTGTGGTGGCACGCAGGATGATCTGCACACAGGTAACTAAGAGACCATGGCAGATGGGGAGGAGTGAGCGGGCTGGGCACCCTTGAGGACAAAAGGAGACTCTTGCCGGCAGTGTGGGGAGTAGGTTGGCTGCAGGAGCTGAGGCTAGGGCGCTGGGTGGCCAGTGCTGTCATGAAGTGGGGCCTTGGCTGGCAGTACTGGGGGCTACGCGCTCAGAGTGGCCCCTGCACGTGTGTGTGCAACTTCTGTAGCAGAGGGCTGTGACCAATGTCTTGGGTGGGTGCGATGGAGACGCAAGAGACCAGCAACAGGGCCCTGGGGACTCAGGGTGACAAGAGGAGGGGGACACCCCCACTTCCCATCTCTTCTCCTTCAATAGTATTTCGCAGCCTTAAGCATACACTTAAGGCTGTTATAACGCTGTTATAGTTTAGTTTTATTTTCCGAGTGTTTGTCACTAGTACACCAAAATGCAGTGTTTTGGTCTGTCATTTAGTATCTGACAATTTTGCCAAATAATTTATTAGTTTGTAGTCTCTTCCTTCTTGTTTTTTTTTTTTTTCTGGTAAATTCTGTAGGATTTTCTACTGCACAATTAGATCACAGGTGACAATATTTTTACTTATGTCCTTGCTGTATTTTTTTTCCCCTTCTAGCATTAAAATGAGCCTTATGTTTCTGGGCTACCTGCTGATGACATATTACTGCATTCACATATTGCTAGATTTAATTTGTTAGCATTTTATAAGGATTTTCATGTCCATATTTGTCTTCTTACGCTGTCTTTCTCCAGTTTTGGAGTAATGGTAAAGCTTACCTTAAACAAGGTGGAAATATTTCTTTTTATTTTCTGAAAGAGGTCAAAGTTGATATTATTTTATCCTTACATTTGTAATGAAGTTCACCAGCGACACTATCAAGGTGAAGGATTTTCTTTGTTGAAAGCTTTAACTATGAATCAACGTGTTTAGTACATGTATGCTATTCAAATCTTGTATCTCTTGTACCAATTCAGCAAGTTGTGACTTTCAAAAAATTTTTCCATTTAAACTGAGGCTTCAGATGTATTTGTACATTTATTAATGATATTACTTTGCTGTTTTTCTAATGTAGCCTCCAAAGTAAAGTCCTGTCTTTCATTCCGCATATTAATAATTGATGCATTTTTCATTGACCAATCTAGCCAATTGTCAATTTAGCAATATTCTCAAATAACCATTTAAAATTTTTTTCTAATACATTAAATTTCCACTCTTTTTTATTTCCTTCTCTTTCTTTCTTTCTTTATTCCTTTCTTTCTGTTTTTGTGTTTGTTTTGTTGAGATAGGGTCTTACTACGTAGGTTAGGCTGACCTTGAACTTACTGTGTAGTCCAGGCAGGGCCCCAACTCATGGTGATGCTCCTGCCTCAGCCTCCTGAGTGCTAGGATTACAGGTGAGCAGCATCACGCCTGGCTTCCCGTAGTGGAATCTCAGATCAATGATTACAGATCTTTCTTCTTTCCTAGAATAAACACTGAAGGCTATAAATTTTCCTCCAAGCTTGGCATTAGCTTTCTCTCATGAAGACTGATAAGTTGTATTTTCATTATCATTCAGTTTAAAATATTTTTAATGTCCCTTTGAGTATTTATTTGATATTTGAGTTATTTATGAGTATGCTGTTTACTTTGCAAGTATTTGGGCATTATTTAGATGGCTTGGGGCCAGGAATAAAGCTCAGTGGCATAAGCACCTGCCTTGCAAGTGCAAGGTCCTAAGTTTGATTCCTGGTACCCAAAAAGAAAATGAGTATTTAGATGGCTCATATCTTTCTGTTATTTAATTCAGTTCTACACTGTCGAGGCACATCCTGTGGTTTGGCATCTTACCTGCTCTGCAGAATGTTCTGGAAAAGACTATTTTGCTGTTTTCAGCATGGGGCTCTGGATCCCAGCTCTTAGTGGTGTTCAAAGCTCCTGTGCCCCTCATAACTGTTTGTTCTGTGAGTCGCTGTGAGAGGCAGTGTCATGATAACTTGCAGTTGTGGATTTCCTTCTCCTTCCAGTTCTGTTTACTTCATTAAAAAAAAAATCTCTATGATCAGATATACTTACTTTCAAAATTGTTAGTTACCATTTCTTTTAGGTACTTGGGAGTGAACCCAAGGCCTTTGCACTGAGCTGCATGAATCTTCAGTCCTTTTTATTTTTTATTTTGTGAAAGGGTCTTGCTAATCGTTAGGTTTCCCTGCCTGAGTTGGAACATGGAATTCTCCTGCCTCAGCCTCAGAGTGCTGAGATTGCAGGCATGTACCACTTTGCCCAGCTGAGAATTGTCAGATGTTGTCATGCATTCTCTCTCTTTTTTTTTCTTTATTTCTTTGTCTTTTTGAGACAGGGTCTCACTATGCAGTTTAGGCTGACCTTGAGCTCACTTTGTAGCCCAGGCTGTCCTCGAACTTGCAAAGACCCTGCCTCAGCCTCCCAAGTGCTGGGATTACAGGCGTGCGCCACCATGCCCGGTGAATTGATCCTCTTATCACTATAAAATATCCCATTTCTTATGATTACTGCTTGAATTTTATAACTACTTTTTGGTGGTACTGGGAATTGAACCTGTACCACTGAGGTACATCCATTTCCCTAGTCTTTCTTATTTTTAGTTTGAGACAGGGTCTTGCTAAATTGCCCAGGCTGAGCTCCAACGTGTGATCCTCCTGCCCCAGCCTCCTGAGTTGCTGGCATTGTAAACATGTGCCACCATGCCAGGCTCTAACTCTTCTTCAGAGCTCAGGTGTGTATCAGGTAGACAGTGCATCGTCATTCCTGACCCTAAATGAAGTTTGATAATCTTTGGCTTCTCACTGTGTCATTTACACCAGTTACATTTAATGCAGTGATTGATATAATTAGGGTTTGCATCCACCATCTTGCTGTTTGTTTTCTGTGCATCTCATTTGTTGTTTGTACTCCTTCTCCTGCTTTCTTCCTGTCTTTTTCACATTTTATACTTAGTTTATCTTCTCTTTTGGCTTATTTACTGTACCTCTTTATTTTGTTTTTTCAGTGGTTGCTCATAGTGATGGGCAGTGCCCAAGCTGCAACCACAAACCCACTTATTTATCACGAAGTGCCAATGCTGCAGTTCATCCTGAACTCTGAGGTTTTAGTCTAGAAAACACAACTTATACAGCTCATGCCGTCATCGCAGAGAGGGCTGTGTGCCTGCTGCAGTACATGAGCCATCAACTGTCAGCACACTGCTGCTGCTCTTGGGTTTATAATGTGCATATTTGACTCACTGATGTTGGTTGAAAGTGGGGATGGGATTCAAGAATGACATTCACACATCCTGGACAACCAACAGGTCACACTCTGAGAGGGGGATGAAGGTGGTCAGTTTGCTTGTCACCCAGTATGCAGGTCCATCCGCGGCCCAGCGCCCACCCCAGAGGCTTGGGCTAGAGCTGGCAGTTTAGGATCATGGGCATAGGGTTGTCTTAGTTACTTCTCCATCACTGGAACCCAGCACGCACAGAAACAGCAGTCAGGGAAGCCTGGGCAGAGGAGGGCTGCTTGCACCATGGTGACCAGGAAGCACAGAGGCTGCTACACTTAGTGGATAAACTCACTGCTGAGCACAGTGCCTGTGACCAACCATCTTCTGAGCTCGCCTCCAGCACACGTGCTGTGCTGTGCTCTCCGGGGACTTCCTCCGTCTGCACTGCAACAGGCTGCCAGTGGCAGCGGGAAAATCTATTTACTGACAGTGCTGATGGGACCGAGCCTGACGAATCCCAACACTGTAGGGACCCACAAGGACAGCAGTAGGGTGGGGAAGAGAGGCCAAGAAAAAGGAGCAAAACAAGGTGACCGTCACAGGCAGCCACAGAAGGAAGTGGCCTGGGGTGTGGCATGAGAACATTTCAGGGCCAAAGGCAAGGGAAAGTCAAAGATCACCTTTCATTCTATCAATTTGCCTTGTGTAGATTAGTGTTTATATCCATTCAACATCTCATTCAAGCAGTTTATAAAAAGAACTATGGATGCCTCAACTCTGCCAGATGCTCAGGCAGGTGAATGAGATGATGCCTGCCAGGTGTGCATTGGGGCCCAGCAGCAGGGGACCCAGCAGGTCCTGGAGGGAGATGTGTTGGTGGGCTGGTCATGCTAGGATCCCAGTTTCCACAGGCTGAGCACTGAGGGGCTTTGAGAACAAATACCTTGTGACAAGTGTCATCTCCCAGGAGAATGACAGAGATCTTGGCACCAGGGGGCTTCCTGAGGGCAAGGTCAGGGTATCACTGGACTAGTGGCCATGGGTGAGGCCCACTTCCCCTACAGGGGTCCTGGGGTTGGTTTCCATGGGTCCTGCTGGGGCTGCTCAGGGCAGGTTTCCAGGCCCCTTGCTCCCCAGGCCACATGCAGGACCCTTACCAAGGCTGCTGCCAGCTGTAGCTCTCACAGCCACACAGCCTGACCTCGTGCTTCCCTCCTCATCTTCCTGGAACTCACCCAGCCCTGACCTGAACCACAGACTGTCACTGACCTCACAGGGTGATCGGGAGGAGCTGCACTCAGCTCACTGGCTGGGCTGCGGCTGCAGGAGGAAACTCCAGAGGAAAAGAGCGAGGGGAGAGGGTAGAGGGAGGGCGCTGCTGGCAGACGGCCATGAGGAAGGACAGTTAGCAGGGAGGCAGAGGTTGGGAGTTCCAGGAGGGTGAGCAGACTTGAGAGAGCGCCAAGAGCATCTGCCCTGGACTATGCGTGTGCGCGCGCGCGCGTGTGTGTGTGTGTGTGTGTGTGTGTGTGTGTGTATGCGCACGCACGCACGCGTGTGGAAATGGAAAAGGTCCTGCATACCTTCGGGTTACTGGAATGAGCGAGCACCAGAAAAACAAAAGCCCCACTTCCTGAAGACTCAGGTCTAACCCAGCTTATCTCCAAGCCTACCCCGATCCTGACCCTGATCTTGACCCTGACCCTTGCTGTGATGCCAGCCCAGCCCTCACTCTGACCTCAGAGGCACCTGCAAGCTTCCTCTCCTGCCCTGCTCCCCACCCACACCCCAGTTTCTGCCAGACCCCCTCCTCATGCATCTCTGTGGCCTCTGCAATGCTATCCTGGCAGCCTGGGCTAGTCCTTCCCATGGCGTCCTCTGGGCTCCTGGGGGCCTTGAGCCTGGCCCTGACCCTCCTGGGCCCTGGGTCCCACTGTGCAGCACAGGGTTGTTGCTACAGCAGAGACTGGCATGCCACCAGCCAGTGGAGGTCACCAGGCTCCTCGTTCTGAGGAAACCTCTGCCTCAGGTCCCTCCGGCTCTGTCTCCTTGGCACGGGGTAGCTTTGGCTCATCTGGGTCCTCCTGGAGTTGGACCAGGCAGAAGCAACCAGAATGGCCGCTCCACCTTCTTGGCTTGGGCTGGCCAGACCTGCCTCTTCTCATGCATGTGCACGCCATACCTTGCACATGTGCATATGTGTGTGTGTGCTTAGAGGTATACTGTACGTATGCACGCATGTGTATGTGTGTATGAATGTACATAGATGTGTATTGTATATACATATGTATACATCCTTGTAGATGTGCCTATCTGTATGTGTGCTTCTGTGTATATGCATGGTGCACACGTGTGTATATCTGTATATATGTACCTGCTTTCTCAATGTGCAGTGTGTGCACACATATATTCATGTGCACACACATGCATGCTGTGGGTGCGTGTGTTTCTGGGTGTGCACATGCACATGTGTGTGTTATGAGTGTGCTTGTACCCGTGTGTGTACATTTGGGGGTGCTGCATCTCGCCTGTTGCGCCAGGGCAGTGAGGCCACGTGCTGTCCCTTAGCCAGCACCTCCACCAGCTCCCAGTCCTTGCTGCCCATCCCTTCTTAGACGCCATTCCCCAGAGTCCGCTGAGGCCCCTCACTGGCTCAGGAGATGTCAGGAGCAAGGCGCAGCGTCATTCCCAAATGTACAATGGGTGTGTAGTGGGGTGTTTGGCCATCTTTGCTTTTGACCTTTTACTTTAGAAATTTCAGATGCATGCAAACAGACAAAGTGTAACGAACCCCAGTGCCCACTGCCCATCTGCAGCGGTGTCCACCTCAGGACCAGTGTTGGTTCCCATCCCCATTAACTCACCCACAGTGTTTTGAAATGAGTGCCAGGCATCATATCATTGCACCTACAAAACAGCAGTAAGAACAAAGGTGATTTTTGGATATTTAAATACAGGGCCAGTGTTACCACCCTTTCTCTGAAAGGCCGAGACAAGGCCACCTTGCAGCACTGGAGAGATTGGCCTTGGTTCCCATCCTACATTTAAAAACAACTTCCTTGATTGGACTGGGACCGAGGAGTGGGCTCCAGGCAGGCACATGATCAGTCAGGCCCAACCACTGGCAGCGGCAAGGTTTGGCCAGCAGGGACAGCCCCGCAGAAGTACCATTCTTCCCTGCATGGGCTGGACATGACCGTGCTGGGACCTGTACTCAGATGACCCCCTCAGGCTGAGCCTTGTCCCACATTAACCATAGTCCTCCCTCCTTCCCTCCCTCCTTCCTTCCTTCCTTTGTTTCTTTCTTTCTTCCATCCCTCCTTCTCTCTCTCTCTCTCTCTCTCTCTCTCTCTCTCTCTCTTTCTTTCTGCCAGGACCTCACTCTGTGCTGTAGGCTGACCTTGAACTTACTATGTAGCCCAGGTTGGCCTCGAACCTGTTGTAATCCTCATAACTCAACCTGAATACTGGGATTCCAGGCATGCACCATCATGCCCAGCTTGACCACAGCCCTTTCTACTCCGGGCCTCTGCCCCTCCTCTGCAGCCCCCCACGCAGACCTGGGCCTGAACACCCCCTGGCTTCTGCCTTTATCCGAGCGCCCACCCCTGCGGACAGGGACGCAGTGGAGTTAGCCCCCTCCTTCCATCTGGTTCTCCTGTGCCAGGCAGTGCAGGACTCAGCTCCAGTCCTGAATGTCACCTCCACTCCCGCAGCTCATCGAGGCCAGAGAAGCCCAAGTCTCCCATGGACAAGTCTCTGGCTGTCCACAGCTTCTTCTTGTCTCCTGGCCCATGCTGTGCCCCCCACTGACAGGACTCCGGTGCTCCCTCAGGACGTCAGCCCTGGCCTGATCCACAAGCCTCCCTCACCACAGTCAGCTCCAGAGGCTGGCAAACATGGAGATAGCTTTTGTTCTTGGTGAGACCATGTCCTAAGCAGGTGTGTGTTTACCCTGGGGCAAACTGTGGCTACCTCTTTGTCTGATGCCAGCAGCTGCCTTGGCCATCATTGTGGCTGCAGCCTCTAGGAGGTTCCAGCATCCCTGCTACCCAGGGTGCATGAAATCCCCATGCCTGGAGGGTAAAACACATAGCATAAGGCAAGCAAACAAAAACATTGGCCCACACCTGCCATCCCAGCACCATGAGAGGCTGAGGCAGGAGAATCCAAAGCTGGAGCCCAGCCTGCCTGACATAGCACTTTAGCAAGACCCAGTCACCAAATGAAGATTAAATGAGGGCTAAAAGCATAGCTCAGTGCGAAGACCTTTGGTTCATGCCCCAATACTGAAAAAAAAAAGCAGGTTTTTGAGTAGCAATGGGTAACATAACACAATGCATGATGAGTACAACAGATAACTAACCCTAGTGCCAGTTTCCCTGATGCAGCAAGACCATGATTTCCTAATCCCGCCTCCCCACATCATTTATGGGCTGAGATATGTGTTAAAGAGGCTTCATTAGCTATCAGGCCACGCTGAGGAAGGGTTTGTGTAGAAAAGGCAGAATAAACACTTGATTCTTTCCCTTTTTTTATGAGTTTTTAAAATCACAAGCTCTTTTCCTAGCATCTTCCACAAATGAACGTCTTTTAACAGCCTAATTATAAATGCATGGATTTAAGCAATTGCTGTGCTCCAATTTGGGAAATTTGCCTTTGTTGCTGAGTCAAGTCCCCTCTTTGGCCAGTGGCAGCTCTGTGGGGGGACACGGGGGTGCCAGCGTCCCTTCAACACTGCCCTCATCCTTGTCTGAGGCCAGCACCTTGTCTTCCAGCAGGAAAGAGAGCCAGAACTCACCGCCAGACCCTCCCAGCCCAACACCATGGAGACCACAGGCTGGATAAAAGGGTGGCTGTCAGGTTAGCAACTGGTTTAGGGCCTGACAGTGGGCAGAACTAAGAAACATCTTTTTAAAACATGGTCTAAGTTAAAACTGACACTTCCATTCAAATTCAGACCTCAGAGTTTGTACACTCAGGTACTCTGTACCTCCAGAGTATGGGTGCACCTCCTTAACCCAAAACAACACTCAGCAATACTCGATGGGACCATTCAGTGTTTTAGCCTAAAATACAGAATTAAAGTAATGGTACCCATGCTACCATCAATGGGATAATTACTAAAAACAGTTTGAGATTTGTTAAATGTATTTTTAAAGTTTCCCTTTAAAATGCCTCTTCATATCTATGATATGTGATCACATACATGGTGGATGTTTACATTAAATTTCTTTTCTACATTAAAAAATTTATTAGAGCTGGGCACGGTTGCACTTGCCTATAAACCCAGTAGTGGGGGGCCTGAGACAGGAGGATCACCATGAATTTGAGGCCAGCCTAAATTACATAGCAAATCCCTAACTCGAAGTGTTTTTTCTTGATTAGAGTAAAAGACATATTGCCATCACTGCGCATCAAAATCTGCCCCTTGCTTTGAGCACACTGATCCCACCACTCTTGCCACTTTGTTTTGTTTTGTTTTTTGAGACTGGTTCTTCCTCTGTCGATCAGGCTGGCCTTGAGCTCACTTTGTAGCCCAGGCTGTCCTCGAACTTGCAATGATCCCCCTGCCTCAGCCTCCCGAGTGCTGGGATTACAGGTGTGCGCCAGCACACATGGCCTCTTGTCACTTTTGAAGCAGTTCTGGAAATCCTCTTTCATGAGCTTCTTTATGAGGTCTGGTAAGAAATAGGACAAACGCTGCTCGTGAATGCCATTCAGCGGAAAGGCGAGACTGTAGAAACATAGCCGTGGCTGTGTGTCCTCATCCAGCTCACCTAGCAGCTCTAGCACTGAGAATTCCACCTCTCCCCCAAAGCCAAAATGACCCTGAAACGAAAACACTTTGAATGGATTCAGGACATCGAGGCAGCCACAGCTGCACAACCAAAGACACTCAGGAGAAAGGACCGCAGGGCTGCTGCAGGAAGCGGCCAGGGTGACGGGCCAGCTGTTCTGAGTGAGGCAGAGTATTTTGTGGGGGATTAATGCAATGTGTCCTTTCCTGTAATAAATTTTTAAACATGTAAATACATTCGCCGTGTTTTCTAACCACACCTCATATTTGTATGGTCAGAACAGTGTTATGTGGCTAATACAGATGGAATCTAATATAGACGGATTATCTTGAGGTAGAGACAAAGCAGTGTTTTAAAATTATTTGGAAAATGATTATTAAAAATAAAAACAATATTTTGCTATCCTTTTGGGCTAATCTAAAACCCAAGTAATTGGGTTTTACAATCACTTGGAAGAATCTGGTAAGGTTATATTATCACTTGGAAATGCAAATCAATTAGATTCATGTTTACAATGTTATGAAATCCTCTTAAAACTTAATTTGGTAGTTACACAAATATTATGTAACTCTAAAGCTGAGCCTACACAAGCCGTGTGCACCAAAGTCTACCCCTTCCCTCCTATCTCTGTGGGTAACTAATCCAGCAGAAATCTTGAGGCTTTTCTCTGTGGGTATCCCCTCCTCAAGTCTGTGCCACCATAAAGCCAGCAAGCTGAGGGCAGGGCAGCACCCGCTCTCTCCCAGCTCTCTCAGACTCCTGGGCCTCTGCCCACCTGATAAGCAAAAGTGATGCTGGCTGTCAAGCTTCTCTCTTCACAGTCGCAGCAAGCGCCTCCTGTCTTCTACACTCTGCATGCAGCTCCTTGGTTTGCTAGCGGGTGTCTTGTCAGCCCAGGAGGAAGTGTCTCAGAGGGCTGGGGCTCTGGGCATCGGGAGAAGGGACCAAGTGAGAATCCTTGGCCCATCTGCAGAGAGGCAGAGGACCCTGCTGCTGTCGCTGCCGCCATTGTCCTGGGTGCTGCTCAGACCTGTGCTTGAGCCCAACCAGGACACCTGCCAGCAGTACACCGGGGCCACCATCCTAATGTTGGCAGTGGAGAGTCCCTCAGGGAGAGGCCGCCAGAAGAGCAGCTGCTGGCTTCAGGTGCCGAGTCCATGGGAAACAAGAGGGCCACTCCCTCCTGCCACCAGACTCCTCCAGAAAGCAGGACCTCCTGCCTCTGCCTAGCAGGTCCGGCAGGCTGTGGGGGAGATGGGGTCTAGCACCTCCCTCCAGCCAGGACCCTGTCAGCAGGAGGGTTGGTGGCCTGGAACAAGGGCTGAGCACTGCCAGGCATTGACCCTGGGTGGGGGCAGCCCTGGGGAGGCAGCTGGGGTAGGTGCAGAGCTGCCCAGGGCTGATTGAGCTGTTGGGGAAGGTGGGGGGCACCATCAGGCACCACAGGTTCCCAGGAGGAGGGTGGTTGCCCTTGAGCACCCCAGCAGAGGCCCTGTGGGCTCCTGCAGTGGGAAAGCTAATGCAGGGATAGCACTGGTGGGACTCTCTTAACCCTCTCTTGGCTTCCTCAGGACCCCTCAAGACCTCTGTACCTCCTCCTCAACACCCCCAGGACCTCCTTCAGGATCCCTCCAGACCCCATGTGTCTCTAAGCCATCCTGTGGCAACTTCTCCCTCCCGCCATGGCCCTTGCTCAAGGCTGCACATGGCCCTTCACCCACCCCAGGACTGCAGCCCAAGGGTGTCAGAGGCCCTCTGCTGGAGCAAGGTCCCAAAGGGCCTCCAGTAGTGCCTAGGGGAGGTCAGCAAGGACAGGGAACTAGAGCTGCCCAGGGGGCAGTGAATTCTCTGTGGAAGGAAACAGGGTGGGTGTCTCAGCTCCCATGGTCAGTGATGGGTGGTGTAGGGCTGGGTCAGGGTAGAGACTGGGCAGGGCTTGGCTTCGATGATCCCCCTGGACTTTCCAAGCTGGGTTCTTTCCTTTTGCCTTTTGCTGAGTCCTGTCGAAATGCTCACTTTGAATCAATTTGAGAGGAAAACACAAGCATGTGTATGTGGCAAGATAGTGCCAAAGGGGGTCTGCAAGCCAGAGCTAACAGCCGTGAGGGCACTCCCTGGAGGTCTCTCATCTTTGTCCCTCCCTGTCCACCTGTGCTCAGCCACATCGCTGCTAAGTGCACACCTGTGGGTGTGGACAAATAAGCAGGCAGGGTCCCAGAAGCCTAGGGCACTGCCACTGCCCTCGGGACCCGTCCACACCCAGGCACCCAGGCCCTCTTGATGCCGTGGTCTTGGGCTTGGGTGGTGCCTGGGGGTGCTCTGTGCATGCAGGTCATGTGGATCATCCCAGGTCACACAGGAAGTCCCTGGGGCACAGACAGAGCAGGGTGTATCCATCAAGGCCCAGCCTAGGGCAGTCCAAGACAAAACTGCTGGTCTTGCAGTGGCCAGTGGCCAGCTCCGTGTGTCAGCTGGCTGCCTGTCAGCCTGGTCACTGAGGGGCTTTGTCCTCCCCAGACCTTCCTCAGCCATGCATTCCTTTCTTTATTTCCATATACTTTTCACCATAGAAAACTTCAAACACATAATTATAGGGAGTCCACAAGAAAAAGAGCCCATCCTGGCCACTCTGCCCCACAGGCTTCATCTAACACCCTCTCCAAACCCCAGCACCTGCAGGGTCTTCCAGGTGAACCCCACCCTGACAGTCACTTTAGCAGGATACATGAATGTGTTCACATTTCTGGCTGGCCAGGGGTTGGCAAGGGCCTGGCTGCTACACCACCACCACGCCCAGGGACCCGCTGCTCCTTAGTCCTACCATGTGCTGCCCTGCAGAAACCCTTCCCAGTCAAGGCCCCTCACAGAGGCAGGGACCACACTTCTCCCCGGTGGTATAGAATCTCTTTGGCAGTGTGGATCAACTACTCCTTAGCTCTACGCCCTGCAGAGGAGACAGGGTTAAGACTAAGGCAGCAGTGGGGGACAGAGCCACTGCGGGAGGGGCTCAGCCTGGGAAGTGCCTGGGCGGCCCCCTCCCCCCCGAGTCCAGGGCTTGCAGTGACAGGAGATGGCAGAGTCCGGGCGCAGGCAGCAGCCTCAACACCCTCAGGAGGGACAAAGTCAGGTCTGGGTGCCCAGGGCTCCAGCCGGCAGAGAACCCCAGAAAAGGGTCGTGGGTGACTGAGGCGAGGCTGCAGGAGGGGACACTGGGGGCTGAGTGTGCAAGTGGTACAGGAGGGCTTCCATCTGGTGGCGCCTCACTTCCTGTGGGGACTGCAGGGATGCAGCATGGCGTGAGGTCACGGCTCTGACGGAGAGGCCTGAGAGGCTGGGGCTGCAAAGCAGGACTCACCCTGACCCTGTGCCTACCCTTATGGGACCCTGTCCCCACACCGTCAGCACAGTGATGTCAGAGAAGGGACAGGCTGCGGGGGAGTGGGGGAGGGAGTTCCCAGAAGGATGTCACTTCCAGGCCTGGCTCTGAGAAGAAGAGAACTGAAAGTGTCCCAGGACGGGGGGGCTGGTCACATCCTCAATGCACCCACTTTTCCTGCATGGTAGTGTGGGAGCAGCTGAGGCCCAGCTGTTGCACCCTCCCCTGGGGAAGAGTCTTGAGGTGGACAAGTGAGGCCCTGGCACTTACAGGAACCCGAAACAGTTGTCAAGATAAAGCAACGCTTAGTGTGTTGTCTAACAAAACCCATGCAAAAATCCATGCTAATCAAAGTGCCAGCATTTTAGACAAAGGCAGGGTCAGTCTGACTGGGTCATGTGGCCTCCAGCACCAGAGGGGTCAGTTGTGCTCAGGTCCTCCACCCGGTACCCCTGAGGTCCTTCATTCTCTTGTCAGGTCCTGAGTTCTCAGTTCCCAACACCCTGTATTGTTCTTGAGCAACCCAGGCAACCAGGGCTAGGCAGCAAGGGAGGGCAGGATCCCACAGCCTGGGGGTGTCCTGGGCCACCTGGACCAGCCTCCATGGGCAACTCGGTTTCCTCAGAAAGCTGTCTACATGGTGCAGCAGTGATGATGTCTAACAGCCCAGCAAGCACAGCAGCTCAGAGAGGAGAGGGGAAGGGGCAGAGGCTGACCCACAGGGGGCACACACAGCCCAGCAGGGCATCTGGGTGGAGGGCCTGGGTGCCCCACCCTCTATGGGGTGGCCTGGGAGGTGGCACTGGGCCACCAGCCAAGGAGTAGGCAGTTGGAACCCAGGCATGGCCAGGACTGTCAGTGTTCAGTGTTGCCAGGGCACCTACTGGGGGCCAGTGCCCTCCAGGGCCTATTTGAGTGGCCTGAGAATCAGCATCCAATGCCTCTCCTGGCTCTGCCTATGGGCTATAGGCTCTGGCTCCCCTGTCTTGTGATGTAACAGCCAAACCTGGGCTAATGTGGGTGTGGACAAATAGTGCCACAAAAGTGGCACTCTTTCATGACTGTCTTGTTTCCTTATTACTGGGACAAGATACCCAACTCCTGCCGCTGGGTTTATTTGGCTTGCACTTTAGAGGTTTTAAGCCTTGCTTGGTGAGCGTATGATGGAAGGGTCTGGCCTCGGAGGGGAGCTGCTCTCCCAACAGGAAGCAGAGGGGGAGGACAGGAGGAGGGTGTACCCAGTGGAGGAGGCACTGGGCAGGCCCCTCTCACTGGCTGCAGGACTGCCCTCCCAGGGTGGGTTCCCCCATGGCCTGCCCAACATGGCGGCCTTGAATGCCAGCCTGGGGACCTGGCTGCAGGGACAGCCAGCAAGTGTCAGCTGGGCAAGGGGTGACAGGACAGGAAGGGTGAGAGCCAGGCCCAGAGCTCTTTGGGGCTCCAGTCAGGGAGCTGGGCCTGAGGCCGGGAGCACCTGGCACCCACTCTGCCCCCCTGGCCAGCAATGCCCCTCCTCTGGGCCTTGGTTTCCAACTCCATGGAGTGGGGAGTGGTGTCTTCTGTGCTCCCGGCTCCTTGAAGTCTTTGAAGAAAGGAGTGCTGGGTCAGAGCTGGGGTCAGGCCCTGTCTGCAGTGGTGGGAAGGGGAGCTCAAAGTCTGGGATGGCCTGAGGCAAGCACCCTCAGACCTGCGGAATTGGGGGTGCCCTGACTGGTTCTGGGCAGCTTCTGAGGAGGTAGACCTGGGTTGCTGAGGCAGGAGGGGCTGGTCTGGATTTCCCCTCCAGCTGCCTTTCCTGGGCTCTGTCCCAGAGTGAGCCTGGTCCAGCGCTGTGCTGCCTCTGCCAGGAAGGGGTGTGAGGTGCCGGCTCCTGAGCACAGGCGGGGCCAGGGGGCTCCTGGGCAAGGCCGCAGGCTCTGCACAGGAGGGCGGGAGGGGAAGCTGTGAGGGTGGGGCTGAGCGCCTGGCTCTGCCTCCTCTTGAACTGCTTTCAGAGCAAACACAACTCTGCCGAGATGCTGGAGCCTGACGGGTAGGGGGCGTCCCATTTCTGTCCCGGAGCCACCACCCCGGCCTACCCTTCCCACTGGGCCCTCCCACCTCAAGGAGGGGCATAGCCTGGGGCTTGGCCAGGCCCACTGTGACTCCACACCTCATAAGGCAGCGCAGCTGAGGGATCTGACAGCTCACCCTGGAGGCCACTGGATGACAGCAGGTGGGTGCCAGGATGTGGCTGGAGCAAAGAGACCACGGCCTGGGGTCTCTCTCAGCCAGCGAGCCTATGCTGGGCTTTCAGAATGGGCTGGGCTCTGCCAGAGTCCCTCAGAGCTGGCTAAGGGTCCGGGGTCCCTCAGAGCAGATTGGGGCTGTGGTGGGTACATGGATCCTTGGGGCAGAGACCTCTTGGAGGAGCTGGGTGGAGTGCGTATGAGCTGGACAGGTGGCTGCCCTCTGAAAGGGCTGAGCTGCTTGGGAGGCGTCTCTCGGGGCCTTGGTGTGCACCCCATTTGGGCCTGAGATCTTTGTGGGTGGTGACCTGTGCTTGAATAGAAAGCAACCCAGCGCTGACCTGGAGACAAGCAGCAGGCCTTACAAGCTGAGTTTCAGTCTTGGGTCCTGCGTGCATCTACATGGGGGCTGGTGCGGGTCACCTTGCCCGAGGCCCTATGCTACCCAGGTACTAGCACTCTGTACCCACGTTGCCCCCATGGCTTGGCCACTGGACAGTGTCTTCAGGCCAGGCCCAGGCCAGGCAAGCCCTGAGGGCTGCAGTGGCTCAGCCTACCCCATTGGGCACACAGTTCTGTCCTGTATGGGCAGTGCCCAGCTCAAGGGCAGTGTTCAGCTTCCCCTATGTGCAGTGAGCTGGGTCTCAGCATCGGAGGGAGAAGGGCCCAGGGGTGCTCAACTCTTACCCACGTGGCCCCGCCCGGGCAGGAAGTCACAGTGACAAAAGTCACCGTTTCCCCAACCTAAGGTTCCTGGCAGCTTCTCCAAACCGAGCTGCGAACGCCCTGAGCGCCAGCTATGTGTGGACGTCACCACCAAGTGCCTGCTAGTGGGGGCAGGGGCCCATGGCCCTGGGACCTGATTCCTGAGCTCCTGGGACCCACCCTGAAGGACAAAGCCAGAGCCTCAAACGGACCTTGAACCCTTCCAAAGTTTGTGTTTTCCACTGTCCACAGTTTGTTTTATTCTAAATGGAAAATCTGAGAGACTGGTCAGACTTTTTAACCTCCCCTGAGAGGTCCTGGGCCATGTCAGTGAAATGCGTCAGTTTTGAGTATGTGACACTGGGCCTCTCTGTGCAGCTGTGAGGACAGTGGACGCTGGGGATTCACCCCTCTCCAGGGTGCTGCCACATGTAGGCACCCCTAGCCAGGGCTGCCCCTTCCAGGCCAGGAGAGACCTCAGATGGACAGGGGCATGGGGTACCCCATGAGGAGCCAGGGATTCTTCCATTTCACTTTATTTTTGTGGTACTGTGCTTTGAACCCAGGGCCTTGGCACGCCAGGCAAGTGCTCTGCACTGAGCGCCAGCCCCAGCCCCAGCCCCTGTGGAGCTCTGAGTTGGATCTCAAGACGGGGGCCCTGGGAGCTGAGGGTATGGGCAGGAGCAAAGGTAGAGAGGTGAAAAGACGTCATAGCAGTTAGTATCAGGGGCTCAGGGTCCCTCCAAAGGGGCCTTAGATCCAGTGTGGCAGCAGAGAGAAAGCAGACTCATGCCAGAGGAGGAAGGCAGAGCCATCAGCAGTGCAGGAGGCCACACAGGACTCACGCGGCTTTAGCTGCTGGCGGGCCAATGTGCCTTTATAACCCATGATGTGAAGTCTGAGGAGATGTGATGGAGTAGGTGGCAGACGGTCTGCTGCCTGCTTCCCTGATGCACTGTGGGCCTGGAAGGCCTGTGGCCCCCAGCCCGCACTCACATGTCTGCAATCTCAGACTGGGTGCTCTTGCCACTCCTGCACCCTCAGAGCAGACGAAGAGCTGGGTCTAGCCTTCCCTGGGGGGCAAGTCCGCTCCCTCCCCCATGAGCCTTAAAGGGGAGTCCAGAGGCCCCCGTCTTTGAGGAACTGCTGACTCCCAGCTCACCTCCCGGGCCCCACAGATCCCTGGCCACGCTGTACAGAGGCCCCACTTACAGCTGGTGGGGAGGGTGCTGGAGCTGGGGCATCCAGAGTCTGATTGTCTTCACTGCTGGCCCTGGCACCAGGCCACCAGGGCTGGGTCTGTGGGCCAAGCTTGGCCCTCCTGGGAATTGAGGCCCTGGCATGCATGGGGGGCAGTGGCAGACACTGCCAACAGCATTAGGATGGACCCCAGCTCTAGGCAGCAGGGTTGGCCTGGAGGGACATGGATGCCCTCACGCTATGACCATTGGGAGCTGTATCCTAGAGCCCCAGGGTGGATACCCTACTCCCAAATGTGGGGCTGGGACGGAATTGATTCAGAGGACAGGCCTGGTGGGGGGGTGCAGACAGGGAGGAAGGAGGGAAGCCAGGGCTCTGGAGCTTTCTGGGGAGTAGTTCTGAACCCCTGCTGCTCCGGGCCCCCATGTAGGAGAAAGACCAGATGGAGAGGAGGGAGACAGCTCTCGGGGATAGGTGCCAGGGCGGGGGAGGACTCCAGCCAAGTCTGGTGGGAGGCAGTGGGCAGCCTGAGTGCTGTCTTGGCCCAGCTGGGATCCTCAGGCCAGAGCGGTGCCACGCCCAGGTGTCTGCCTCAAGCTGCAGGCTGCACGGTCAGCCGGCCTGCCTGGTCCCCACGTGGAGCTCTGGAGGGCATGGGTGAGCACGAGCCCCTCCACTTGCCCCCCTGCCTGCAGCAGAAGGTCTGGGAGAGGCAGGCTCAGGGACGAAACATGCCCCAGCTCCACAAGCAGGGCCTCACCCGGCCTCTTCTGTCTCCCCACCCAGGCACAAGCTTAGGCCTTTCACAGACTCTCGGACTGCCAGGAGCTTGGGGTCTGTGCATGGGGGGTGGCCAGGGGTAGGCAGCTTGGGGCAGGGGTGGGGCCACCGCCAGTGCCATCTGCTGACTCTCACCTCTCTCGCAGCCTGGGGACCATGAACGGTACTTGCCAGTCCCACTTTTGGCCGTACGCACTCAGGATCTTCATCCTCAGCTACTCGGTCGTGCTGCTGGTGCTGGGCCTGCTGCTTAATGGCCTAGCGCTCTGGGTGTTCTGCCGCCGCATGCCACAGTGGACAGAGACCCGCATGTACATGACCAACCTGGCCGTGTCTGACCTCTTCCTGCTCCTCTCCCTGCCCTTCATGCTGTCCTCCTTGCAGGACACCAAGGACACACTGCGGTGCCAGCTCTCACAGGCCATCTACATGGTCAACAGATATATGAGCATCAGCCTGGTCACAGCCATTGCAGTGGACCGCTACTTGGCTGTGCGGCACCCGCTGCGCGCCCGCAGGCTCCGCTCCCCAGGGCAGGCGGCGGCCGTGTGCTTGGCACTCTGGGTCCTGGTGATCGGCTCCCTGCTGCTCCGCCTGTACCTGGGGCAGCAGGAGGGTGGTTTCTGCTTCCGGAGTTCCTCACGGAACCACTTCAGCTCGACCACCTTCTCACTCCTCGGCTTCTACCTGCCGCTGGCCGTGCTGGTGTTCTGCTCCCTGCAGGTGCTGACGGTGCTGACCCAGAGGCTAGCCTCCGAGACGGGGCAGGCTGAGGCCACCCGCAAGGCTGCCCGCATGATCTGGGCCAACCTGATTGTGTTCATTGTTTGCTTCCTGCCACTACACGTGGTCCTGACCGTGCAGGTTGCCATGCGCCCGACCTCCTGTGAGGCCCGCAGGATATTCAGTCTCGCCCTCTCCGTCACCAGCCAGCTGTCCAATGCCAACTGCTGCCTGGATGCCATCTGTTACTACTACATGGCCAAAGAGTTCAAGGATGCGTCTGCTCTGCCCACGGCCCACAGGAGCCAGGACTCCCAGAGCCTGACCCTCTCCTAGGAGTACGCCACCTGTACTCCCAGGACCTATGACCAGGAGAAGGGGCCAAGATCAGCTCGCAATTCACTGTGAGCCAGGACCCTCTCCAAAGGCCTGGGTGGGTGGGGGTGGCCCGGGTATGGAGCTTGGGGATGCTGCAGCTTCTGCCCTGGGAAGGAACAGGGATGAGGGCCAAAGGACCCCAGCCAGGCGCACAGCTGCTACTGCAGAAACTGACACCCTGGGCACGCAGCGGAGCCTTGATGGCCAGCCTTCTGCTATGGTCCCTGGGGCAGTGGTGGAGACCACTACAAAGAAGCTCTGAGCAGGGTTTAAAGTGAATCAACTGGCTTTCCATGTTTACTTCTGAGTCTGTCCCAGGCCTAGGGCCCTTGTCTGCAGAACCTCTGTGAATCACTGGTCCCTGCTGAGGCCTGTTGTGGCCTGTGAGGCCACAACACCTTAAAGGACAAGATAAGGCCATAGCTGAGGATGCCTGGCTCCAAACCCCAATGAACTAAATAGAGCATATGACTGCAGGCATCTCACTCCTGAAGTGAATGTCAGCTTGGAGATAAGGTAGTCTCCTAATTAGCATAATTTACTACTTGGGGAAGGTCTTGAACTGGCTCCCCAGGTCCTGCTCAGCTCCTGTGCTTTGCTTTCCTCAGTATCCCTCTCCTTTATTTGAAAACCAAGTAAATATGGGCCACTCAAGAAGTTATCTCAGCTGCTGGAGAATCTCAAATTCTGCTAAAGGGTTTTGGTCCTCCTGGGGCCCTAAAATCATACCACTTGTCTTATTCAAGCCGTTACCGTCCACTCATTTGGGAGGTTGCAGGTCTGGTCAGTCCGCAATGGGGCAAGAACAAAGCTCTCACCCTAGTTGACCCTGCAGGGCCTGTGTGTCACCCACACTCAAGTGGTGGGAAGCAGGGAGGGGACGCCTCCCAGAGAACTCTCAGGGCTGTCCACCGTGGGGCCACCCTAGGCCCTTTTACCTCTTCCCATCTGGGGAGCCGGTGGGGCTACAAGCCCTGGGAGGACCCTGCTGCGGCCAGTTGAGGCTGGATGACTGTGTGCCCAACACATGCGCCTAGTGGTCCCCTTGTCTGCTCCGCCTCGGGCACAGGGCTGGGCAGCCCTGCTCGTGGGGATAACCAGAGCATCCCCGAGCCCACCGTGGGTGCTGCCCTGGGTGGGTCTGTTCCCTCCGCTGGTGTCCTTGGACTCCACCCCACCTCCTTCCCTCCTGCAGGGTCAGACCCCACGGCAGCTCTGTCAGGCGGGCCGTGCTCTCAGGCACGAGGCTGGGTGTGCATAGGGTCCTATGCTAAGGAGGGCCCTGCTTGCTTTATGCTTGCTTTGTCAAAATCCTGCACCTCTGGATGTGGAGGGAGGGCCATCTGTTCTCATCCTGCCCCGGTAGCCCTGGTGGTAGCCTATGGGAGCTTGCTGGGGCAGCTAACAGTGGCTAATGCTGTGCCCAGACTTCTGCCTCGGCTGGATCCTTAACTCGGGGCAGCCTGAGGCTCCAGGGACAAGGGGAAGGCGCAGAGTCACCTTAAGCCAGGGTTCGTGAAGGGGTGGGCCCAGCAGCAGCCCTGGGCACCCCTTCTTCCACCCTCTCCCTCAGGCTCCCAGCCCTCAGCTAAGCCAGCACTTTCAGGGGCTTTGGTGGCCCTTGAGAACCAAAGCCAGAAACACTGCAGCTGTGTGTAGAGTGGAACCCTTGCCCAGCACACAGGACCCAGTGTCCCCTCCCCAGCCCACCACACACTCATCCATTCTGAGTTTGTCACCTGACCCAGGCATCCCTGTAGCTGGCCATGGACAGGCTCTGGCCTGTGGTCTGTTAGGAACCAGGCTGCACAGCACTGAGCCAGTGAGGCCGCCTGTGTTCCCAGCTGCTCCCGTCACTTGGCCGCGCACAACCCGTCTTCCACAAAACTGGCGAGACTGGGGCCGGCGAGACTGGGGCCCCAGGCCTAGCTGTCCTCCCTTGCTCTCTCCATCCCCAAGGTAGCGCTTGCAGAATCCTGGGGGGTCACACACCAGCTCCCAGCCCAGCACAGCCTCCCAAGTGGGTGCACCCACCAACACCACGGTGCTGCCCGGCCTGTGACCAGGCTGGCGCCCACCCCCACCTGACACTCTTTGCAGTGGCTCTGCCCTCTCCCCCAACCTGCAGTGGTGACCTGACTGGGCTGCCATGGGTGTGAGTGTCCAGGAGACGCCTGTGTGAGAATGCAGGTACTAGCCAGCATCCAGGCCTCAGCGGCCGTCCGCCCTCCACTCCCCAGCCGCAGACGCCCCTACCCCACCACCTTCCTGCAAACAACTCTGCCTGGTCTCCACCCCATGCTCCTTTTAGAGCCCACTCTGTGGCTTGGGCCAGGACACAGCTGAGCAGGTGGTGTCCATTCCCTGATGTCCATCATCCCATCATTTCCTTTTTTATTTATTTGTTTGAGACAGGATCTCGCTCTGCAGTTCAGACTAGCCTTGAGCTCATGGTGATCCTCCTGCCTCAGCCTCCCAAGTGCTAGGATTACAGGTGTGTGCTCCTGCACCTGGCCAAAATCTTCATCTCTGAGTTACAGGGATGTTCCCACCCAAGGATGCGATTCCCTTTAGGCAGATCAGCTGGGCTGGGGCTGACTGCAGACCCTCCACTCTGCCTTTGGCCAGATTTGGAGATCCAGGGAGACAGGAGCAAGAAAGCTGGCTTCAAGGGGGTAGGGAGGGCATGCTCTCCCAGTCATGGACTCTTGCCAGGACTCTGCAAACAGCAGCCTGAGGACAGAGCAGGGCCTATGGGGGCTCCCTGCTGAGCGGCCTGAGCGACGTCATCGACCACTTCTCCTGGCTCGTTCCCCAGGGGGGCAGGCCCTGGCTTCTCTGTTTCTGTGATAAACCAAGTAGGGTTCATTGTTACCCCAAGGTCACTGTTTTGTGGCTTAGTCTCTTCCCTCGTTGCTGAGATGAAATGCCTGATACCCACAGTGGAAATGAGGAGGCTCATTTTGGTTCACATTTTTAGAAGTCTGGATGCTTGCATGGCCAGCAGCATGGTGGAGGAGAGGCTGGCAGGGGAGAGGTGCTCACTGCACGGTGACCAGGAAATAGGGAGAGACAGCAGGAGCCACAGAGGGCGATGCAGCCTTCCAGCCCATGCCCTCGCGGTGCCTCTCCAACAGGACCCATCTCCTGAAAGCGAGGCAGCTGTCAGCCCCAGGGTCCAATTGCCTTTCAAACCCTGAGACCCTGGGCACCTCTCTGCACCCAGAGCTCAGACTCGGTTTCAGGCGATACACAGGCAGGGGACAGGGAGCCACAGTGGGAGTCTCTCAACCTCAGTGATGTTTTCCAAAAGGCCGCCTGGCCCCCTGGTTCTAAGGTCTGGGGGTGGGTGGAGGCAGAGGACTTGGCGGCAGCCATCTAAGGCCAGGTATGGACGGGAGCGTGATGAGCCATACAGGCCCTGCTGCCTCTCCTTGACCTCGAGGATGGAAGCAGTGTGGAGAGACAGGTGAGAGCCATGGCAGTGCAGTGGGGACGGCGTCCTGGCAGCCTTCATCCCGGCTCCTGCTGCTTCCTCTGAGTCACACACATGTGAGCTAGGGTGTCAGGTGTGAGGCAGTTCTTGGTGGGGTTAATGGAAGTGCGTGATGGCAAACACTCCCCAAATCCTAACCTATCATAGTCCTTACACAAGACCCTGCTCCTGCCAGGAAGTCAGCCTGGGGCCCGACCTGGCTGCAGGCAAGCAGGGTGACCATGGGCTCTGAGTGGCAGAGGCTAGGGTGAGGAGCTTTGGGCACTGGCCTGGCTGGTGAGCCCAGAGCCATGTTACCACAGCTTCTCTGGGCTCAGGAAACCAAGCTCTCATCTCCTGGAGAAGAGAAGCCTGCCTATGCCCTGTCAACGTCTGTCTGGTGAGGCTGATGGCTGAGGCACTGTGGTGCTCACCCTCACAGATGCCAGGATCAGTGAGGCCTCTGCGGGCCCTGGAGGGCCCAGGGTTGCTTGTCGAGGCAGGGCCTGGACCTCTCCAGGCTGAGCCGGTGGACAGAGGTTGGAGGGGACAGGGGAGCCCTGCTCAGCTGACTGTGCTCTGGCAGGAGGTCGCATGACCATGAGAACAGTACTGGCCCCCAAGTCATGCTCACCACCATGTGGGGAGCCACCTCTGAATTCTGGGCGGAGAAAGCGAGGGACCATCCCTCAGGTCACTGACCTTGTAGCTGGCCCAGGGCCTAAGGAAGGAGGCCTGTGCCGCCTGAGCTGCTGCGAGATTTGGACCCTGCTGGTGACAGGTTCTCACTGTGCCCAGGAACGAGGACTGTGGAGTCGTGACTGAGCCCCAGGCTCTCCACAGCCCTGTCTGAGGGCAGCATGGACAGGATGGACAGTGCCCAGGCCTGCAGTGGCCGGCTGGGTCTGAAGGCGCCTATCTCCTGACCCACCCTGCCCTAAACTATCCACCATGGTCACCAGGTGTGGCCGGGTACTGAGGCCGGCCTGCGGGTAGGGTGAGTGGGTGAAAGGGTGCTAATGACTGCTTGCCCCCGAGGTCCCGCCCAAGCCCACAACTAGCCACAGGCAGGACTCGGGTGTGGAGGATGGTATGGGGAGGGGAGTCTGGCTCCTGGAAGACCTGGGTTGTGGTCGTCATCTGCCCTGGGGCTGGACTGGCACAAGAGGGCATGAGGCAGGAGGAAGCGAGGGAAGCACTGGGGCAGAAATGTAGACACCTCGGAGCCACACTGCCAGGAGGGGGCCGTGGAGCTCCTGGGTCCACAGGAGATTCTGTCTATGCAGAGCCACCAAAGTAGTCTACATGCATCACTTAGAAATCAAATGAGGCAAAACCACTTGCTAATGAGATCCACATTTCCATGATGTGCACTACCCAGCACTTCCTTGAAATTACGAGTCTATCAGTGTCTCCATTTGAGATGTGTAATCACTCAGAGCAGAACAATAAACAAAGAAAAACATCAAGACCATTTCAGAAGGCAGAGCAAGGTTTTTGCTGTATTTTGGGATTACTTTATTACACTAATTAACAGTAACAAAATAATGTAATCATACTTCTTCCAAACAGGAGAACATCAAAACACTTAAATGTTTTTTCTGAGACAGGGTCTCACTGTGTAGTTCAGGCTGGCCTTAAACTCACTATGGAGCCCAGGCTGGCCTTGAACTTGAAGCAATCCTCCTGCCTCAGCCTCCCGAGTACTGGAAGTACAGGAATGGGCTATCATGATCCAAAACGCTTCTAAGAGTCTTATTTAAGTCACCTACACTTACTTACAGGACATCCTAACAGTTATAGGCAGACTGGATGACTACTTAATAGTAATAAAGCTAAGTAATATTTTTAGTAGGAAATAAAATAGAATTACATTAGTAGCAGGAAAAGCATCTCTCTGTGATTCTTGGACTCAGTAGTCGATTTCAGGGAGGCAGCTCTCCTGGGCTCAGGCTGTGTAGGTGGTAGACAAAGGTCTCTGCTTCTCAGGGAAGAGGATCTGGGCAAAAACAACCAGAGGGCTGAGCAGAGGCGCCCAGCATCACAGCCTGCAGCAGGGAGAGAAGGAGGAGCAGGGGTACCCTGTCTGAGCCAGGTGGCAGGTGGAAAGGGTAGAGGACCGGGCCCTCCCTACCCAGGACAGTGAAGGCCCCACTCAGCACCAGCATGGTGGGTCCTGGGCCACCTACAGAGACCCCAGGGCAGTAAAGCTATGGCTGCAGGCCCTGTGGGAAGGAAGGAGGGCAGGTATCACAGTGAAGCCTGGACCCACGGGAGGAAATGGCCAGTGTGCAGAAGGCACGGGGTGTGGCTCTGGATGCTTCTGTCTTCGTTACTTTTCTCGTTACTGAGACAAGATACCAGATACCCAAAGTTCAAGGAGGAAACACTGATTTAGCTCACAGTTTGTGGAGTTTCAATGGTAGTTGGCTGGCTCCAAGGCAGGGTGGCAGGGCAGAGGAGAAGCAGCTTGTGGGGGGCAGAAGGGGGCAATGCAGCAGCAAGCACCAGGTGGCAGGCAGCCCTCTTTCTTTGCTATATTCTATCCAGGCTGCCTGCCCCTCTGAAAAGCCCACCAGGCTGCACGAGGTTTTGGAGGACTTCTGGATACCAAGCAGTTTCAAGAAGCTTGTTGACTTCTAAAAGCAAAAAGAATAAAGTTTCGGCTGGCCTATAACACAGGTAGATACCAGTGATAGGGAGGGCAGCAGAGGGTTTGATGGGCAGTGACAACACAGGGCTGTGGGATGCCCACACAGGGAGTGGCTCAAAGCCAACAGCAGCTGGCAGGACCCCGTGACCCTGGATACCACCGGGAAGAAGCCGAGCTCACAGCGGCATCCTCTCTGTGGTCCACATTGCTTGACACAGCTCACTGGGTTTAGCTGTGCTATTTCACGCCCACTGGCTGCGGCCAGTGCACTGCTACCACAGAACTGAGAGGCTGGGCTGAGGCCGTGCAGTGGGTGGCTGTGTGGAAGGGGCCAGAGCCCTCTCTCAGTCACACAAGGAAAGTGCTAAACAACCCCCAAACGGCAAAGAAGAGAGTGCCAAAGGCAACTTATCATGCACCAAAGGGTGGGGCCAAGCCAGAACGGGAGGCAAGGGGGAGAAGAGAAGATGGGTCATGAGTAGCCCCAGCCGGCTCAGGCAGGCACATTCCTGTTCATGAGCAGAGAGGTTGGGGGAGCAACAGCCTTGCACCACAGCCCGGGTGTCATCCAGGGCCCAAACGTACGAGCTTGCTCAGTCCAGAGCGCACTGCCAAGGAGGACAGCGACGGCTTCCGGGAGGAGATTGAGCAGTCAGGGAGAGACGGTTTTACAGGGGACTGGAGCCTCAGGAAGGGGTCTCAGCAATCTAGACATCTCGGCAGTGTTTCTTCCTGGAGCCTGGCTTTCTGGAGACTCTAGGAACTGCACTGTCCTAAAGGTGCATCCCGAAGCTGCACACTGGCTTGGGGCCCACCAGGGCCCTCAAAGGTGGAGAACGTCATCCGTGCTTTTGTGCTGTGGGAAGGACAGGCATTAGGGCAGGCAGATGGTCTCCATACACTTTCTCATCTCAAGTGGCTCCTTCCAGCATCAGTGAGAGGCCTTGTGACTGCCGCGCACAGAGCACATGCCAGGTGGGCTGTGTCAGCAGAGAAATTCGCCTGCTGAGAATTTTAATCCTTCTGTCCCCACAAACGGGTGGATGGACGTCATAAAGTCAATCTCAGAATACCCAGGTGACTCAGAAGTCCCTGCCCTGGAGGACCCGGGTCTGGAGGGCAGCCAGAGGCCACAGCCGCATGCAGCTGGCCGGGCCGGTAACAGGACATGCGGTACGCCCACTGCCCCGCTCCTCCTCCTGCCCCTGC
>PVLD010008847.1:38711-81184 GCA_004027595.1 Dinomys branickii | reverse complement strand
TTTTTTTTAAATTTTATTTTAAAGACAAAAGAATGGAGACATATGAACCAGAAAAGCCATAAACAATACAGAAAATACAAAGTTATACAGAATATAGTAGGGAATTAGGACTGGATGTTGTATTACATAGTTATCTTCACATTAGTTAACACAAAAACATTAAAGGAAATACCAAATTATAGATAAGATAGTAGGGAATTTGCAATGGATGCTGTATAATATAAAGTTGTCTTCATTTCTGCTAGTACAAAAATGACTGAGGAAATACAGAATTATAGAGAACATAGAAGGGAATTAGCTCTGGATGCTGTCCTACATAATGTTACCTTCATCTTTGTTACTCAGGTTACACAGATGATGGCCCTTTTGATCATTTCGTTTGAAATGCTTATTCCATAATATTTAGCAAACACACACACACACACACACACAAACACACACCCCACAGTTCCTATCATTTTATACATGTTCCTTCACTCTTACTATGGTGCTGCCTCCAATAACTCTTACAATTAGTCATAGGTACATATTCTTATTTAATGTGTGCTTCACAACAGCCATAAGAAATAAAGTTGCCATCTCTATCTCAGAATAATAAAATAGAGACTGGTAGGTTGAGTAGCTTTTTTCCAAGATCACACGATGAGGAAGTGGCTTCCAGAAAGGCTAAGTCGCTGGATACCTGAGCCCATGGAGACATCCACAGACTACTCTGCTTTCCTGTTAGTGCTGAATGGGGCTTCTTCTTGACACTGGGGCTGGGAAAGGGAAGGAAGCAGAGACATCAGGGTTGTTGTCTTCCCTCCCTACTATAACTTGGCTAGCTAGGAGGACAGAACAAATGCCCAGGGAGGGGAACTTCAGTAGTGGACACCAAAAACACTCAATCTGTGGATAAGGGAAGGTGTAAGCTGTGGTTTCCATAACTTGAAAAACTGGTTCTCTTTCTGACATAACATGCTGTCTTGAAAGGAGCTACTTAAAATAAGAAAGGCAGAGTGAAAGCAGAGAGTGAGAAGAGAGTCCTGACAATTAGCATCTGAAGACTGTTTTTCAGAAGGGGAGGAGAGTATAACAACTCTGGCGAGGCGCCCTATCCTAATCACCGGCAGAACACTCAGTAGGGATGATTTCCGATTGAAAATAGGCATTGCCTTAGTCAGCTCAGGCTACTGTAACAGAGTACCACGGAAGAGGTGACTTACATGATGGAGATTTCTTTCTCATGGTGTGGAGGCTACAAGTCTGAGATCACAGTGCCAGCATGGTCAGATTCTCGGTGAAGGCCCTGCTCTGCTTCATAGAGGGTTGACGTCTCCTTGTTGCTTCATATGGCAGAAGGCAGAGAGCAAGTAAGCTTTCTTGTGTTTCTTTCTTTAAGAAAATGAATCCTATCATAAGGTCTCCTCTCCCATAACACAAGTACTTCTCAAAGCCCCGTGTCCAAATAACATCATCTTGAGATAGAATTTCAACCTATGAATTTGGAGGGGACACATTCAGTGCACGATGCATATCTTCATGCAATTTCAGAACAACAAGGATAAAGAGACAATCTTGAAGTCTTCTGGAAAGAAAAAGAAAATTTTCTTATAAAAGAATGAAAATTACTCCTCCAGTTTTGCTCTTGCTCCTTTTGCTGTCTCCCACTGCCATGAACTATTACCCTTTTGCCAGGCCACCCCGCCTTGGAGCCAGCTGATTATGGACTGAAACATCCCCAAACTGTGAGCTACATAAACATTTCCCTCTTAAAAAGAAAAGAATGAAAATCAGATGGGTATCAGATGGCTTTACTCACAGTGTTGAGTAAGAGATGTCAAGAGGCCAACACCTTCAAAGCCCTAAACCGAGTGTTAGAATTAAGCATCTAGCTAAACTGTCAATCAGATGTGAGACTGAAGAAATGATGTTTTCAGACATTCAAGACAAAGAAAATTAGTCTGACTCATATCCCTTTAGGAAAAAAGTTGTAAGAGTCATTTGAAAATTCAATTGTGTATTCATGCTTAAAATATGTCTTTATCAGGAACTTCTGGGAAGTTGATAGAATGGTGAGCAGCAGAGAAAGCCTCTCTGAGATTTGGTGTCCAGGCACTGGAATATAGAAATGTGAGGAAGAGAAGGAGGGAAGTGGGTCCCTGGGACTGAAGAATGATCTGAAATGAGAACTGAAGCCCACAGGGAGAGCAAAGAGAGACTTCAACAAATAAGAAGGAAGTTATGGTTGGAGCTTTCTTTACTCAGCTGTGACTCACTGTATGGGAGGGGTGGCTCAAACCCAAAGACACACAGTGACCACAGGCAACCTCAGAGGACTCCATGGAGAAATTTATCAGTGGCACAGAGCAGTGGACACAGCAGTGAACACCGAGCACTGCAGTGGCAGGTGAGGTATTTGGGTGCAGACATCCCCCAGAAGAGTCCCAGTAGCCATCTTGGAGAGGGGCCAGCTGAGCTTGGATCTCAGAACAGCTGCAGGCTGGCTCCATCTAGCAGTTCCTAGTGTCAGGGTGAGGTTGCTGAGTTCAAGATGGCAGGGGGCACACAGTGATACAGCCTAAATAAATCAGATTCCAATCTCACAGCCAGAAGTCAGCCTGAACTTCTGTGGAACTAAAGATCCAGGCATCCTGGGATTAGTCACTATTCCACCATAAAGCTATAGCTGGCTTGCTGGGAGTAATCAACATGGAGCTGGACTCTCTCCCCATGTTATCTATAGTGAGAGCAGATACATTCCTTAAAGTGAACGTTTTTTCTTATTCTCTTCTTTTTTTTTCTTTTTTTTTCTTGGTTTTTATATGAGTGTGAACATGATTTCAAGTTTTGTTGATATTCTGTTCTGAGTTTTTTGTTTGTTTGTTTTGAGACAGGGTCTCACTTCTCAGTTTAGACTGGCCCTGAACTCACTGTGGAGAACAAACCATCCTGAAGCTCATGGTGATCCTACTGCCTCAGCCTCCAAAGTGCTGGGATTACAGGAGTGTGCCATCACACCTATTTTCTGCTCTGCTCTTGATTTCATTTCTTGTTCCTTTCTTTCTCTCCGGCCTTCTTCACCAGTTTCACAAAGCTTGTAATCTTAGCTTGTTTCTAACCTCTTCCCCTTCTTCTATTTCTCTATTTTTCCCTCAACCCCTTTTAAATTTTCTCCCATGAGGATAAAATCAACATATTGAGGACTTATTTACTGTATATACTTTTCTTGTTTGTTTTAGATTTTTTTCTATAATCACAAATGTAGTTCACAAGTTGAAGGTGGCAAGTTAATAGTAACTATAGTTTGCCATTTTCTAGGCTGAATTTCATACTATTATTACTGGTTGTGCTACTTTAACTAAGATGACATAATTGTTCTAATCAGTTGTTCTTTCTGGTATACCAAGAAATTATTATTCTGCCTGAGATTGCCTAAGGGCCATAAACATTACTATAGGCCTGTACCAAAGACCCAGGGGCTAGGCCAAATAGGCAGCAACTTTTCATTCCCAATAAATGGAGGAGATAGGATCTTGCAATGGACTGAAAACGCTGGAAGACACCTCTGAAAAGCAGTCATTTCCTAAGGGTTCTAAATACTAGCAACAAAGCTACTTGCCATAAGCAATTTACAAACATCAACCTAGGAATTCAACTTTAAAAAGAAAACGAGAAGACACTTAAGCAAGATGCAACTCCAGACTTTCAGTTCACCAAAGGCAAACCCAGAGGGCAATGAAGTGGAGCACTTGGAAAGCCACCCACCTAGACTCTCTGAAGTAGTAACAGTGAAAGTAACACAGCAGATAAATAAGGCTCTAGAAAAAAATCAAATCAGAAATAATTTCTCAGATAACTAGAGAGTTGCTAACCATAATGAAAGACATGCTTAGTGACTCTAGAGTAGATACAGATTGAAAAAATAGAAGAGCTTAGGAAAATGATGGAAAGTATGAACACTCAACATAGGAAAGAAATGGAATCCATGAAACAGACTCAAACAGATATCCAGGAGATTAAAAATGCCACTGAAAGCAGAATGAGCCAATATGAGGACATAATACCACATATAGAAGACACAATTGTGGTTAGAGATCATGAAAAGAAAGATTTCTTAAAAACAGCAAGGGACTCTGAGAAATCAATCCATCGGCTGCTAGATGATGCAAAGAATAACACAGGATTGATCAGAGTCAATGAAAAAGCAGAAGATACTGCAAATGACATTAAAAAACTTGTTCACAGAAGTCATGGAAGAAAACTTTCCAAGAAGGGAAAAATATCTATTTCTCCTATTCTATTTGGAGAAACAGTAGTTCAAGGCACAACTGATTAATAGAGACAAAGAAGCTTACTACATCCATGTAAAGAGAACAATCCAAGAAGAGGTAATAGTATTAAATACATATGCACAAAATACCAGTGCACCTATATAAAACAAATATTAATGAACATAAAAAATCAAGTCAGAACTAATACATTTGTAATGGGGGAATCTCAGTACTCCATTGTTACAAATAGTTAAGCCAGATAAAAAATCAACAATGAAATACCAGAACTGAACCAAACTTTTGAACAAATGGGCTAGTGGTGTGTACAGAGTGTTCCCTTCAGAACATTAGAGTGCACATTCTTCTTAGCTGTACAAAGGTTGTTCTCCAAAAGAGATCACATACTAACTCATAGTACATGCTTAAGTAAATGCAAAGGAACTGAAACTATTGCATATATATTATCAGACCACAGTGTAATGAAATTGGAAATCAGTGGCAAAAGAAACCACAAGAACTTCACAAATACATGGAAATTAAATAACACACTCCTGAACAACCAGTGTCACTGATGAAATTAAAGAAGAGATTAGACGATTTCTACAATTAAGCCATAGGGCCAATACAACATACTGGCACTTAGGGGATACAATGAAAACAGTCCTAAGAGGAAAGTTTACAGTGGTGAATTCCCATATTAAAAAAAAAAACAAAGCAGGCTCCAGCTTCTAGAAAAATAAGAGCATGTCAAGCCCAAAGCTCATACAAGAGAGGAAATTATAAGGGTCAAAGCAAAATTAATGCGATAAACACTAAGAAAACAATACAAAGAATCAATGAAGCAAAGAGTTGGTTCTTTGAAGGGTTAAATGAGATTAACAAACCTGTAGCCAACCTTATTAAGAAAAGAAACAACACAGATCCATGCCATTAGGAATAAAAAGGTTGAAATCACAACACATTCTGCAGAAATTCAGAAAATCATCAATACCTACTTCAAGATCCTGTATTCCAATAAGTTGGAAAACACAAAAGAAATGGACAGATTCCTAGATTCATATGAATTACCAAAGCTGAATCAGGAAGATATAAAAATTCTAAATAAACCAATATCCATCAATGAAATTGAAAATGCAATTAAATACTTACCATTTAAAAAAAAGCACAGCCCGTGATGTATTCACTGCTGAATCCTACAAGAAATTTAGAGAAGACTTAATACCACTACTTCTCAAACTCTTTAGTGAAATCAAAAGGGAAGCAATACTCGCAAATTAATTCTGCAAGCATCTGATGTTCATTTTACTAGACAGCTGGCTTCCTCTCCCCTGCTCCAAAGCCTCTGGCCAAGAGTTCTTCTCCACTGTGAAGACGGAAAGGACCCAGAAATACCATAGCAGAGTGCTATTACTACTTGGAGGCCACAGAAGCAGCCCCATGCCCACCTTTGTCTTACCAGGCAATGCAACTTGCAAATAGTTCTGAAATGAGAACATTGACCACGAAACTTAAAACCCAGGGACATAGCATGTGGGCTAGAATGTAGCAAAGAAAGCCATGGGTGGACAAGTAAGTGGGTAGGTATGAAAAGCCAAGGTGCTCTGTCTGACACCAGCATTCATGCACTTCAACCAGAAAGCTTGGAGCCAGTGCAGCAGACCTGCTCAGTCCACCTCAAGCCACGTGAGACTGAGGCTCAGGCCAGGCCTCTGCTAGGCGTAGGTGCCCCTGGTGATGAGGAGCTCCTAGGCAGGGTCTCTACTCCTTTTGCAGAGCACGATGCAGGCACACAACATGCTCAGAAGCTGCATGGCTGCAAAAGCCAGTGCCACCCAGATGACATGCATCGTGATCTCCTGCAGCTTCTTTACAACCAGAGCCTTGCACCCCTCAGCGTAGAGGTCAGAAGAGTTGGCCAGGTTGCCATTACGGTTGCTTACAATCTCTCCGCAGCAGCTAAGAGGGGCACTCTAGTTTTTGGTTTCTTTGAACCAATATGTATTTTCTCAATGTAAGTAGTTATGAATTCCACAATGGTACAGCTGCCTCTCCATGCAGTCAATAGACCAGCTGGCAATAGTAGGGTTGGTCCACTGTAAGTCCTATACACTTTCTGAATGATGAGCTCAACCTCATTTTCCACCTTTGCTCTGTAAACATACCCAAAAACCACTATGACAGCTTCTGTGCCAAAAACCAAGAGCAGGATGACGAGGAATGTGGAGAGTCCACAGCGGCTTTCCGGGATTGTGGTGCAGCAGCCCACGAGCCCAGTGATCAAAAGCAGGGCTCCTACAACAATGATTACCACAGCAGGGATGAGTGAATAAGCTTCATCAAAGAAGTGGTCATAGTCATTACAGGTGATGAAGATGTGAGCACTTATATAGCATGAAATGCCAGCTTCCCCTCAGGGTTGAGGAAAATGAGGTTGAGGAAGACTAGCATGGTCCTCAAGGAGGTGATGCCACACTGGCCGATGGCACCAGTGGCCGCGGATCCCCACCAGCCAGCAGGGTGGCAGTCTCCAAGCTCCGCAGCAATGGCAGCAACTCCTCTCCGAAGGAGGCTCCACTGTCAATGCTCTAATCCGATATACTTCTGGAGACATTGGTCAGAGCAAGGAGAAAAGAGAAAGAAATAAAAGGAATAAGATAAGAAAGGGAGATACTAGATTATCATCTGCAGATGACGTGATACTCTACATAGAAGACTCCTAAAGCTGCACCAAAATACATCTAGATTTAATAACCGAACTCAGTAGCACAGCTGGATGGATACAAAGTCAACGTTCAGAAATCAATAGCTTTTCTGTTCATAAATAACAACCTGACTGACAGGGAAATTAGGGAAACAGAACTTTTCACAATAGCATCCAAAAAAATGAAATACCTAGGAATCAATCTAATAAAGGAAGTGAAAGACCTCTAGATTAAAAACTACAGTACTCTGAAAAAGGAGCTTGAAGAGAATATCAGAAAATGGAAAGATACCCCCCTGTTCTTAAATAGGAAGAACTCATATAGTGAAAATGGCCATACTTCCAAAATGTTATACAGATTTAATGTAATCCTCGTCAAAAAACCAATAACATACCTCACAGAATTGGAGAAAACAATCCTATAATTAACTTGGAATCAGAAAAGATTTAGAAGAGCAAAAGCAATTCTGAGCAACAAAACAAGGCAGGGAGCATCACAGTCCCTGACTTCAAATTATAGTACAAAGCTACTATGTAAAAAACAACATGTTACTGGCAAAAAAACAGACCTGAGGCTCAATGGAACAGACTAGAAGATACAGACTCAACTTCGCACATACTTAACAACCTTATCTTTGACAAAAGAGCCAAACATGTTCACTGGAAGAAAGATAGCCACTTTAATAAATGGTACTGGAAAAACTGGTTTTCCGCATGCCAAAGACTAAAACTAGACCCATATCTTTCACCATATGCTAAATTAAAATCAAAATGATTTAAATATTAAAACAGAAAGATAGAAGATAGAATAGGAAGATAGAATAGGTAGAACTCTTGAAGATACTGGTGTGAGCAAAAATTTTATGAACAAAATCAGATCACATAGGAAATAGCACAAAGAATGAACAACTGGATCTCATCTTATTAAAAAGCTTTTGCACAAAAAGAAAAACCACCAACAGAGTAAAAAGACAACTCGAAAATGGGAAAAAAATTTACCCATTGTTCCTTAGACAAGGGACTAATACCTAGAATATATAAAAGATTTTAAAAACCAACCTCCCCCAATTTAAAGACTCAAGACAAAAATGTGCATCTGAAATGAATAGACACTTCTCAGATGAAGAAGTAGAAATGACAAACAAATATATGAAAAAATGTTCAACATTGCTGTTCATTTGAGAGATGCAAATTAAAGCAATGCTGAGAGTCCATCTCTTTCCAGAAAGAATGGGTATTATTAAGAAATCAACCAATAATAAATGCTGATGAGGATAAAGGAACTCTGCTCCACTGTTGGTGGGAGTGTAGAGTGTGGTACAATCATTGTGGAAATCATCATGGAGATTCCTCAAAGAACTGAAACTAGAGTTCCATTTTACCCAGATATACTTCTTGGTATCTTCCTGAAAGAATTAAAAGCATCATACCACAGTGATGCATGCACACGCATGTTTGTAGTGGCACAGTTTGTAATAGTAAATCTTGGAAACAGCTCAAATGCTCATCAACCAGTGAATGGATAAAGAAGATATGCCTTTTTATACAATGTAGTACTACTCTGTCATAAAGAGAGCTAAACTTGAGACTTTTTTAGCTAAATGGATGCACCTTGAGACTGTTCTCTTAAGTAAAATAAATAGGACATACATGTTCAAATATTACACAGTTTCTCTAGTATGAGAAACCAAAAGTGTAAATAATGACCAAACTTTAGAATAGATATTGGGAAACGGGAAGGAAATGTTCAAATGAGATGGGGAGCAAGAGGGAGTGTAGGGGGAAAGGGAGGAAGAAACAAGAAAAAAAGAGTACAAGGAAAAAATAGAAACAAAGCTTTTGTAAATAAGAAAGGAAGCCTGGGTGCGGTGGTGCATGCTTAGAATCCCAGCACTTAGGAGGATGAGGCAGGAGGACTTCTGTGAGTTCAAGGCCAGCCTGGGCTATAAAGTGAGTTCAAATCAGCTTGACCTGCATAGCAAAACCTTGTCTCAGAAAGACAAATAAAGTAAAATAAAATGAAATAAAATAAAATAGGGAAGAGAGCTTGCAGGGTGTGGGAAAAAAATAAACAAGATATATCATGTATAGGGACAAATTTCCTATGGTGAATTTTATTATGTATATCTAAAATGTACCAACAGGTGCTGACAGGAGATCCTCACTCAGAAGGCCAGTGAACTGCTCTCACCGGGTTCAGGCATGCCCAGCACTGAGTGAGATACGGGTGTGGGGTCCCCATGAGCTGCTGACACCACGGTTCAGATCTAGGCTTCACTTGCACCCTGCCCTCCTGGAGGTCGCACACACACAGGCAGTCTGTGATCACTGTTGGTGCGGCCCACGCCTAGTTCCAGTGTGTGGCCTGAATTGACTGGAGAAGCAGAATCAGGAGGGACACGACCCACTAATAGCACGATTCTCAGCTGAATGCTGCTGAGAGAATCAGTTATTTCCCATCTATTTCTAGGGGGCAGAGCGGGTGAATCCCGACCCTGTCGCCATTACAGTATGAGTATCCACCCTCCATGTACCTGGTGAAGACAGGAGATCCTCACTCAGAAGGCCGGTGAACTGCTTTCACTGGGTTGCATGCATGGGCTCTCCCAGCGCATGCCCAAAGCTGAGTGAGATATGGGTGCAGGCACCCGACGAGCTGCTGACACTGCAGTTCAGGTCTGGGCTTCACTTGCACCCTGCCCTCCTAAGGGCGCACACACAGGCAGTCTGTGATGGCTATTGATGTGGCCTGCATCTGGCTCCAGTGTACGGCCTGAAGTGACCAGGAGACACAGAATCAGCTGGTCCACAAACTGTTGACCCTGCAGTTCATGTCTGGGTTTTGCTGTATCCTGAACTGCCTGGGGTCACAGGACCACTGGTCTGGGATTGCACCACCAGTGCAACCAGATTCTGGGTCAGACACGTACCCTGAACTGTGAGGGGTTACTGTATCAGACCATCTGCCATCAAATGACATCACAGTTCATGTCTGAGACCTGACCACCAGGAAAACTAGTGACATTTGCTGAACTGCCAGAGAAGAAGGAGATTGAGCGTTCTGCCTCGAGCATCAAACATGACAAGGCGAAGGGCTAAAATGCAATCTCAGAACTCCACCCCACCCCCCAGAACAACTCCAGGAGGCATCCACACAGGAGAACTTGGTAAACACACAACTGTGATTGCTGAAATGATTGCAATGGAAGTCAAGAAACAGCTCCATCAGGCCATAGAAGAGATCAAATCAGACATAATCTCTTAGACAAAAAATGAAATGACAATAATAATGAAAGAAATGCTCTGCACATCTAAAGAAGAAACAGATTTAAAAAATAGATGAACATAGGCAACAGATGGAAATGTTACATCAGCAATATAGCAATGACTTAGAACGCATGAAACAGACTTAAAGAGATTTCCAGGAAATCAAAAACTCCATTGAAAGCTTGCAAAACCGCCTAAATGAAGCCGAAGATAGAATTTCAGATCTTGAAGACAGCATGGCAACTAGTGACCATGAAAAGAAAGATTTCTAAAAATCAACAAGGATCCAGGAAAAATCAATTCAACAGCTGCAAGACAAAGCAAAGAGAAATAATGCAGACTAATAGGAGTCAATGAAACAGCAGAAAGAGACACAAATGACATGAAAAGAATATTTGCAGAAATAATAGCAGAAAACTTCCCAAACATGGAAACAGAACCTGAGATATAGGTAAATGAGGAATATAGAACTCCTACTAGTCATAACCATAATAAAACTACACCCAGACATATAATAGTCAAGATCCCAGATCTCCAGCAAAACAATAGAATATTAAAAGTTGCTAGAGAAAAGAAACAGATCACCTATAAAGGAAAGCCCAACAGAATCACAGCAGATTTCTCAGCACAAACCATCCAACTGAGAAGAGCTTGGAGTAAAATACTACAGGTCCTAAGACAAAACAGCTTCCAACCAAGATTGATGCATCCTGCCAAACTATCCTTCAAGTTTAATGGAGAAATAAAATCTTTCCACAACAAAGAGCAACTGAAGAACTTCATGAGTGCCAAACTATCCTTACAAAAAGTATTAAAAGACATTCTAAACAAAGAAGAAAAAGAACAAAATTTCAAGAACAGTGATAGAAAGGAACCTTCAAGAAGACCAAGCAGATAAACAGGTAGAAAAAGTAAGAAACCACCAGCAAGTAAATCACATGACAATGATAAGCCAACATATATCAGTTATAACCATAAATGTAAATGGCTGTAAGTCACTAGTCAAAAGAAACAGACTGGCAGAGTGGGTTAAGAAACAAAATCCAAAAATATGCTGCATACAGGAAACACATTTTACTCAAAAGGAAATCCATACACAGAAAGTGAAAGGCTGAAAAACAATCCTCCCTCTAACAGGAACCCAGAAAAAAGCAGGGGTAGCTATTATGTTTGCAGACAATGTAAACTTCAAAACTGAGAAAAATCAAAAGAGATGAAGAAGGTCACTATATACTTGTGAGGGGAAAACTGCAAGAGGATGAGATAACAATCCTAAACATGTATGCACCAAATATTGGAGTACCAACTGCATAAGACAAATCTTAACAGACATGAAAAACCACATAATTAATAACACTATTGTAATAGGGAACCCGAACACCCTTTTGACACAAAGAGATAGGTTAACTGGACAAAAAATCAGCAAAGAAATAACAGATCTGAACCAAAGCTGCAAACAAATGGACTTAGTAGGTGTATATAGAGTGTTCCACCCCACAACATCAGAATACACATTTTTCTCAGCTGCACATGGGACTTTCTCTAAAATAGACCACATTCTAGCCCATAGAGCATACCTACCTAAATGCAAAAGAATTGAAATTATCCCATGCATATTATCTGACCACAGTGCAATGAAATTGGAAATTAATGACAAAAGGAACTCCAAAAATTCCACAAATGCTTGGAAATTAAACAACAACCTCCTGAACAACCAAAGGGTCACAGAAGAAATTAAAGAAGAAATTTAAAAATACTTACAAACAGATGAAAATGTAGATACAACTTACCGGAATCTGTGGCATGCAATGAAAGCAGTCCTCAGAGGGAAATTTATAGCAGTGAACTCACACATAAGGAAAACAGAAAAAGAACAAATAAATAGCCTAATGCTGCACCTAAAACTTTTAGAAAAAGAACAATTCAAGCCCAAAGCCCAAAGAAGGGAGGAGATCATAAAGATTAGGGCAGAAATTAATGCAATTGAGATGAAGAAAACCCTACAAAAATAAATGAATCAAAGAGTTGGTTCTTTAAAAGAATAAATAAAATTGATAAACCCCGAGCCAACTTTATAAAAAAAAAAGAAAAACCTCATATTCATGCAATAAGGAATGAAAAGGATGAAATCACTACAGATCTTACAGAAATCCAAAAGATCATTAATACCTACTTTGAAAATCTTACTCCCATAGGATAGAAAACTCGGAAGAAATGGACAGATTTCTAGAAATGTATGAATTACCAAAGTTGAGTCAAGAATATATAAAAATCCTGAACAACCCAATATCAATTAGTGAGATAAATGTGATTAAAAACTTACTGATGAAGAAAAGCCTAGGCCCTGATGGATTCACAGCAGAATTCTACAAGAAATTCAGAGAAGATTTAATACCAACAGTCCTCAAACTCTTCAGTGAAATCAAAAAGGAAGCAATTCTCCCTAACTCGTTTTTGGAGGCAAGTATTATACTGATAGCCAAACCAGAGAAAGACCCAACCAAGAAAGAGAATTACAGACCAGTCTCCCTAATGCATATAGATACAAAGACACTCAAGAAAATACTAGCAAATAGAATGCAGCAAATCATCAAGAATATCATACACCATGGACAAGTTGGATTCCTTCCAGGAATGCAGGGATGGTATAATATTCACAAATCAATTAATTTTATACACCATATCAATAGAGCCAAAGACAACCACATGATCATCTCAATAGATGCAGAAAAGGCTTTTGACAAAGTCCAGCATCAATTCATGATAAAAACTACAGAAGACAGGAATAGATGGTCTTTACCTCAGCCCGATCAAAGCCATCTATGACAAATCAACAGCTAACATCATACTAAATGGACAAAACTGAAAGCTTTTATGTTAAAATCAGGAACAAGACAAGGATGTCCACTGTCACCACTCCTCTTCAACATAGTTCTGGAAGCATTAGCCAGAGCAATTAGAGAAGAGAGAGAAATAAAAGGAATAAGGACAGGAAAGGAAGAAGTAAAATTATCACTATTTGCAAATGACATGATACTTTACATGGAAGACCCCAAAACCTCCACAAGAAGACTCCTTGAATTAATTGACACATTCAGCAATGTAGCTGGATAGAAAATCAACACCCAAAAATCAATAGCATTCCTATACACAAACAACAGACTGAGAGAGAAATTAAGGAATCCACACCTTTCACAATAGCATCCAAGAAATTGAAATATTTAGGAATCAATCTAACAAAAGAAGTAAAAGATCTATTCAAAGAAAACTACAGTACTCTGGAAAAAGAGATTGAAGAAGACTTCAATAAATAGAAAAATATTCCTTGCTCATGAATAGGAAGAGCCAACATTGTGAAAATGGTCATGCTACCAAAATTGTTGCATAGATTCAATGCAATTCCCATTAAACTACCTTTAGCATACCTCACAGATCTAGAGAAAATATTCCTTAAATTCATCTGGAACCAGAAGAGAACCAGAGTAGCAAAAGCAATCCTGAGCAACAAGGACAAATCAGGTGGAATTACAATCCCTGACCTGAAATTATACTACAAAGCTACAGTAATAAAATCGACATGGTAATGGCTAAAAAACAGACCAAAAGATCAACGGAACAGATTGGAAGACACAGACACAACCACAAACATACCCAGCCACCTAATCTTTGATAAAGGAGCCAAACAAACTCACTGGAAGAATGATAGCTTCTTTATTAAATGGTGCTGGAAAAATTGGTTTGCCACCTGCCAAAGACTGAAAGTACAACCAAGTCTATCACCATGCGCCAAACTCAAGACACAATGGATCACAGATCTCAATATTAAAACAGAAACACTATATCTATTGGAAGAGAAAGTAGGTAGAAACCTTGAAGACATAGGGATAGGCAGAGAGTTCATGAACAAAAAAGAAACTGCCTGTGAAATACTTCAAAGAATCAACAATTGGGATCTCATCCTACTGAAAAGCTTCTGCACATCTAAAGAAATCACCAAATCACCAGCAGAGTAAAAGGAAAACCAACAAATTGGGAAAAAATTTCAGCTGACTATCCCTCTGACAAAGGTCTTCTATCTAGAACATACAAAGAATTAAAAAACATTAGCCCTTCCAAATTCAAAGACCCAATCCAAAAATGAGCAGCTGAGATGAACACACACTTCTCAGATAGAGGAATACAAAGGCAAATAAATACACAAAAAAATGCTCAACATCATTAGTTATTCGAGAAATGCAAATTAAAACAACATTGAGATTTCACCTCACCCCAGTAAGAATGGCTAGCACTAAGAAATCAACCAATAACAATTGCTGGTGAGGCTGTGGAGAAATAGCAACTCTTTTCCACTGCCTGCAGGATTGCAGACTGGTGAAACCACTGTGGAAATAAATTTGGAGATTCCTCAGCAAACTAGGTCTAGAGGTTCCATTCAACCCAGCTATTTCCCTTCTGGGTATTTTCCCAGAAGATTGGAAAACATCATATCTTCACAGTGATATATGTGCACCCATGTTCATAGTGGCACAATTTGTAATTGCTAAATTGTGGAAGCAACCCAAATGTCCATCCACTGAGGACTGTCTAAAAAAATTGTGATACTTTTATATAATGGAATATTACTCAGCTATAAAGAAAGATAAACTCGAGGTTTTTATAGGTAAATGGTCACAGCTAGAGACCATACTCATAAGTGAAATAAATCAGACTTACATGTGTAAGCAACATATTTTCTCACTAGTGTAAGAACCTGAAAGAGTGAACAAAAACTAGGAGGTATGATAGACATTGTGAAATGAAAGGAAAATGCCCAAAAGTAAGGGGCAACTGGTGTGTGGGAAAGGAGAAGGGACAGAATGGGAAATCATGTATGTATGTACATAAAGGATCGTTAACAGTTGCACTATTGTTTTCTATTGCTTTACTGAAGGGAACAGTTAATGATTACTGGTTTGATCATTATTGCATGTCTCTATTTGTTTTCCTGAGAAATCACTTTGAAGATATCAATAGTAATACAGCAACCATTGTTAATTTCCTATCACTTTGTCTGTAACTCTATATTGTTTGTGCTTTCTTATGCTATTTTGTAAGTGGATGTCTGTTTGTTAATATGTTTTTTCTTTTATTTTTAAAATAAAATTTAAAAATAAATAAAATGTACCCGTAAATTAAAAGTAAAAAAAGTATAAATAAAAATGATGTAAGTTACAGGAAACAACAACAAGAAAACATTACTTTGTAAGTAGTATGGGACTATAAATACCTAGAATCTCTGTTCTTTATTTATGGACAGAATCCTAATTATTTTTTTCAAGTTGCAAGTATTTATTTTATTATTGCATTATATAATTATATTTGACTTTCACAGTTAGCCTATAGACACAGCATAGGGTTATTTATACTTAGTGAAAAGGGATGGTATCATTATAAATCTTCATATCATAAAAATAATGGTGTAGCTAGCAGAAATTGGGAGGCAGAGGAGGGAGACTGGTGGTAGCAGCAATCTTATAAAATGGGAAGAAATACTATTTATAACTGAAAAATCAAGAAACACAAGTTTAATTCTATTATTTAAGTTATGAGAGACTGAATACATAAGCAATGGCCCTATCATATATAGAGATAGAACACTGACTCACATTTGGCAGCAATCTGCCCAGGAAACCAACCCCTTTTCTCCCATAGGCAACCCAGAAGCTGCCAGTATGAGTCAGGCTTGCCAGAAGCCAGATTGCTATCCCTAGCGGCAATCCAGAACGTGAGACACTAGCCTCTAACAACCAGCCCAAAGTGTCCAGGACCTGATGAGTGACTGACAGCTTCCCTAATTTTTTCCTGCTACTTTAAATTTAATACCAACCAGAGAAAGCCAAATCTCTACCGCTAATTACACAGGAAGCTTTCTTGTAGTTAGCTGTTACAACTTTCCCATGCCAACAGCCGCTGATCAGACCGGAGCTGAAGCCTTCTCTTTTACTCTCTATGGAGCTGTCCCACTCCTCTGCTTGCCTTTGAGTGTCTGCCAAAATGCAAGTGACTGTGGGTGGCTAGTTCCTTGCTATAGCATGCTCAGAATAAATAGCCTTTATTTTTCACATTTGGTGGGCCTTCATTTATTTCCACACTTGACTCATAGCAGGGCCAAAGATAAAAAAATATAATAAGCAAAACTTGAATAAAGGAGAGAGAAGATGAACCAACTCAATTTTCAAGATAAAAAGTTAATAGATACAATTTATAGAGATCAATCAAGCATTCAGAAGTATATTATTTAGAGTTATAAGGTTACTTTTTTGGGGGCTTACAATGAGAAAATAGCCAAAAGTAGCTCTCTCCAAGAAGGGGGGTTGGGATAGGGAGAGGAAAGAGGGTAGTTGTTTATTTAAGAACTTACTATGATGTTTGGACCTTTGCTTTCATAAGAACTCATTACTTTTATAATTAAATACACATCTGGATAGTTGCTTTTTATTCCTCTAGTTAAGAATCCTGCATTCACAGTGTAGATGTAGGTGGTACTGACCATGGCACAAAGACCCACACAACGGGGAAGTCATGAACAGAGGAGAAGCCTCTGGTGTTCATGCGGGCCTGGGAAGAGGTGTGGTGTTGTGGGGTGGTAGATACAAGGTCATAGTCACTGTCACGGACGTGGTTCTCAGAAGAGATTTCAAGGTATCCAAACTTTGCTTCTCCATACTTGGGAAAATTTGCTACCTGCCCTGGTAACTGCGTGGATGGTCAGACCCACAGAAATGACAGTGCCTGAGAGGAAAGGGTGACTCTTCAGAGGCAAGGTTTTTTCAAATTGATAAACATTAACAATACACAATGAGATTCATTTTGGCATAGAGGCACATATATATATATATCATATATTATTTTCATTCCTGCTTCCCTCTCTCCCTGCCCTGATTCCCTTTCCAATCTCTAAAAGTCTACCTTCTAGTTTCCTGAGAGACAAAGTTAAAAAAAATAAAATAAAAAAGCAGGAGTCAACACCAGGCAGCAAAGCAGAAATTTATTCAAAACTCTCAAATCTATGTTTTCTAAGGAAAATGTTAATCCACTTCCATTAAGATCTAAAATAAAACCGTCTGTTCTGCTTGATGCTTTTTAAAATTGCGATTATTTAAATGCCTGATCGCTTCCCTTTTATGTCACTTGCGGGGCCGGGAAGACTGGTGAACACTAGAGTAAAGTCTGAGATGTTTCTCGCATCTCCGAGTGAATAATGGAACTGGTGGCGATGCTGGCTGGGAAGGAGGCCGCAGAAGGCTGCTGTTTTATTTAAGAAGCTGTACAGCTTGCACTTGTCCATTAACACAAAGGAAGGATCAAGTGGGGGGACTGTTATCTTTGAACGCCCACTAAGTGGCTGCCTGCTGCAGCACGCCCAGGGCAGTGCTGAAAGCACCATGTCAGTATTCAAGCTGAAGGAAGGTCCCCGCGATCCAAAAGAAACAAACTGTTGGCACCATCTCAAACCAAGACTTTAGTTTTATATTTTTAGCAGTATAGAGCTGTCAAGGACTAGTCTGTGTTTCTTTTTCTTTTTTAAACAGTACTGAGGGTTGAACCCAATTCATGCATGTTTAGCAAGTGCTCTACTATTGAGCTACACTCTAGCCCTCCATATGATTAGTTCTGGGACTGAGAGCGCAGGTCAGTGATAGAGCACTAGCCCTTGCATGCGCAAGGCCCTAGGTTAAACCCCCAGCATGGGCAGGTATTTAACTTGCATGCATCTGTTTTATTTGTCCTCCGTGTCATTGCCTGCCATGGAGCATCACAATTCCTTGTAATAAACAGCTCAGTGCCCTCTCTAATTCCCGTGGCTTTATTCAGTCTGGAAGGATTTCACAAGCCTCTTGGTGAGGGGTTGGGGCAAGTGCTGTGGCCTTTCTCAGCTTTTACCAAGAAGTCTATTACAAGGAGCATGATACAGGGTGCGGAGCAACCATCAGGAGGTTTGCTCGAGGCTTGACTGCCAACTCACAGGATGCGCAATACATCAGAGCTTCCCTCTCCCTCACCAGCACAATTCTATCAGGACTTCTCACTTTCTCTCCACTCCTCTGCCCGCAGGAACATCCCTAGTGCGCTTATGGTTTTCTGCACATCACAGATGCCGTAGGCGTGCAGGTTCCTAGAGGCGAGGAGAACATAATAAAAGATACACAAGTAAAAACCAGTGCTGAGTGCTGCGTGGAAGCTTAGGTTCCTGCCTCTTTGATGTAATTTCGGGGACTCAGGGACATTTGTTGATTTTCCTGCCCAGCAACCATACTTCCTTTGATAACATTGTCTTTTGTATCGCTATTTCCCACTCTTTCCCTAACAACTGGAACTGTTGGCAAATTTAATGGAGTTTCTGATGATAAATCAAAGGTGAGGCCCAGCCTCACTTCTTCAAAAGGCCAGTAAGAGTCAGTTAACAAGCTGAGCGGGATGAAGACTGAAAGAGTCTTGGAGGTTGTTGTTGTTGTTATTATTATTTATTCTTTTTGTAAAAATTACAACAGGTGTACAAACTATATAGTATATGAAACTGTCTGGTTCAGGATTGTGCTGTAATGTAACAGCTTTAAAAATCCAGATCCACTCCAGCAAAATGAACGCCCTGCCCCTCGCCTTGGGTCCAGCATAGATCAGTCTGGAATCCACATCTCACATAAAGGCCTTTGATTAGAGGGACCTAAATGACAAAAAGGAACCGGACTCATCTGTCGTTTTCTGCTTTCTGGTCTCTGCCGCACGAGAAGGCGAGCTGGTGGGAGATGCATGGATCTTGTCAAGGCAGCCCACAGTCTCTGCCCCATTCTCTGGACGGAGACCGACAGAGGAATATGGTATTAAACTGTCACCGAGGGGCCCTCAGTCCAGTTTACATGACTGCTTTTGAATTGTAATTATTGTTCCACGTGAGTGAACTGTCTACAGCCCAATGGCGTGGAAGCGCTTGCCGTTGTGGGAAGTATGCTGGTTGATGTTGATTGCCAGTCTGTCTGAGTTCAGAATCTCTGGAAGGTGCTTGGGCTGTGAGGGCACTGAAGTCGTCAGTGACCCATGATACGTTCATAGCTGAAAGGGCTGCTAGGAGGTGGGGCCTACTTGGAGGAAGTGGGTAATGGGCGTATGACACCCAGGTTTATGTCTGGACCCTGGCCTCTTCCTCTCAGGCGGTTTCCCTGTTCTTTGCTACTGGGATGGTGTGAGTGAGCAGGTTTTCTGTGCCAGGCTCTTCTGCCATGATGTCTCTGCCTCTGAGTTAGACAACTATGGACTGACTCCTGTCCTCTTTTGAACTGTGGGTGTCAGATATTTCGTTCCAGCAATAGAGTGATGACCAATCCAGGGAGTCAGCAAGGACCTGAGTTGTGAGTGTAAGGAACAGGAAACATCACAGAACTCTGCAAGTGCTGCAAGGTCCTCAGCACAAAAGTCAGAGCAGCTGGGAAAAGCACCTGGTTGTGGGGGCTGACAAGTACATTCATAGGCTCCCCTTCTCCGGAAGTCCCCCCTCAAACTCACCCAAAAGTATGCCTCTCCACATTTCCAGGCACTGTATTCCTTAATCCAGTCAACACCTACAATCCACCCCTTCCCCCAACCCCTCGTCCTTACTTTTCATGATGATATTTCATGGGATTAGAACCCCTGGAGATGCTACAGAAAAGAAGAGTAAATCTCAGCTGCATCTCCTGACTCTTTTCTTCAGCAGTATCTTTCATTTGCTGGTTGCTCTTGGACATCACGCCTCTGGTAACTGGCCTCTCAGCTTGGTTGAGTCTGCTTGCCTGATCTCTAGGTCTACCTGCCTATCTTCTCTTTGTCTTCTCCTTCTCCCTCTCATGCTTCTCCTTCTCCCTCTCATTCTTCTCCTCCTCATCCTTTTCCTCCTCATCGTCCTCTTCCTCCTCCTCTTCTTCCTACTCTTCTTCCTCCTTCTTTTTCTTCTTCCTCCTCCTCTTCTGTTTGAGATAATATCTCTACACATTCCATGTTGACCTTGAAATGGGAATGTAGCTTGGGCTGGTCTCAAGCTATGTATCTTTCTGCCTCAGCCTCCCAACAGTCTCTGTAACTTTTGCTTACCATAGATCTGGCTGAATTTCCCCTGTATTCTGTCCCCAGCCAGATGTTTCTCTTCTCTCCTGCCTGGTATATGGGAGAAAATAATGCAACCTACATCCCAGTCCAGGCCCCCAGGCCTTCCTAGTCTGCTTCCTTCACTGGCAGCTGCCTCTTCTGAAATTTTCCTTCAGATCCGTACCTTTGTCTGCATCTTTGATGTTCCTCACCCATTCCTGGCCATTTGCCCTCTTGGGAGCTGCTTTTTAATTGTCCATTCCAGGCTATGAGCATGCTAGGCAGTGCTCTACCACTGAGCCCAGTCCTGGGCTGCTCCTTTAAAACAAATAGCAAACAAACAAATAAACCAGCCTCTTAAAATTTTATTGTGGGTAATGTCAAATGAATATTTTCTTTCTCTTGCTTTCGCTTTTTTAGTATTGGTGATTGAACCCAAGACCTTTACACTGAGCTACATCTGCAGGCTTTTTTATTTTTATTGTTTTTCACTTTGAGATGTGGTCTTCTTAAGTGGCCAAGTTAGCCAAGCTGGGCTTGAACTTGTGATCCTTTGGCCTCAGCCTCCAAGATGCTGAGATTATAGGTGTGTGCCACCACATCCAGTTTCAAACAAGCACTGAGTATAGGGTAATTAGCCTGCAGGTATTCATTACCAGCTTCAACACTGATCAACCCATGGCCAATCTTGTTTACCTTAATATAATCACCCTGCCTGCCTCCAGATTACTCTGAGGAAATCTCAGACATCCTATCATTCCTGGAAGCTTTCCAATGTCCCTGTCAAAAATTTACCATATTACCTAGAATGTAGGAGCACGTCACTGAAAACCTAAGCTAGATTCAAAATCAGTGTATAAAGTAGATTAAACTTTGTAACTCTAACTCTGTTAAATGTCATGTCTCTTTAGCAATTTTGCATAAATCTTGAGCTTTCTAGGAATTGGAATGACAATCCCATAATTTATGTGCTTTAATGAACAAAATTGTCAATATACAAGTGAGTGCTTTGAAAATTGGTTGTTTTGTTTGTTTTGTGACAATGCTAGGGATGAAGCTTTGTGCTTTACCACTGAACTATGTCTGAACTTAAAAGCCATGCTGAATAGTTAAAAGTTGCTTTTCTTTAGCAGCTAACATTTCTGTTCTTCCTCCTATCCCCTTCCCCTTTATCTAATTTGTTTGCTTAGCAAACCCTGTCTGCACAGCAAGGAAATTTCTTCCTGGCTCTGGTCTGAGTGAAGCAGTTGTACATATTTTACATGGTTTCAAGTGAAGAGATAGTACATATAATTCATCAGTTTTCCATCTCTGGTTAATTGAGAAGCCTGGAGATCTAAGAAGAATCAGAGAACTAGCTTCATGTCTCAGGTGGATTTGAACTTGGTCTTGCATTGCGACCAATTTTATTCAGAGAAAATGACATTCTTTACTCTTTTCTAAATGCCTTCCTCAACCAAGAGAGATTGTGAGAGCAATCAATACAAAACTGGATTCTGAGTTCTCATAATGATAGAAATGGCTACAGAGAGACTAGCTTCATTCTTCACAGAAATTTAGCAGAGGAATTCCAGAGACTTTCTTTTTGTTGAAACACAGTGTTCCTAGGATGAGGAGCAGATTGGCTTTGTAGTTTGTCTCTGAATTCTGTATGTACCTCTTGTGAGAACAATAGCTAATTTTGAAGGGAACAAATGACTTAGCAGGTGACCTGGCCGAAGCGTTTAGTGTTGAAATATGGTGCGTTTTCAAACAAGCTTGTAGGCTGATGGGTTAAATATTGTCAACATTTCATAAGATAGCCAAAAATTTTCTAATATATATCTGCAGGCTAATATTGTTTGTCAGTAAATTCCTTCAGAAACAACATTATGTGAAATAACTTTACATATTAACTTATGCCATATTGGAGAAGTATATTTTCTCTGGTAATTCCCATTTATTCTTATTTAATTCATATAAAATGCTTTAAAAGTATTCTGTGAAGGCCAGTGACCAAATGTTAATGCATTTTGTACTGTTTCATGGTTTCGGGATCCACCACAAATTTGATTCCTGCATTTTTTTTCCTCAGAAACAAGAATGTTTGTAAAGAATTAAGTGATTCCTAGGAAAGAAAGTGAAACTCTTTCAGTGAAGTCTGAATCTCTCACCTAACAAATGACTGGGGCTTCCAGAACCTCATGTTGCCAGGAGCAGGGAAGGCCCAGGTTATGATCTGAATATCGTGACCTCACTCATTGTGGTATGCCTTACCATTCTGTTTAAAACAAAATGATTTCTGGGTAATTTCAGCATGACTTTATAGCTCAGTTGTCCTCCAGCTACTTTAAACTAGTTTCACATACTAGAATATATTTAGCTTGTCTATGATTCCTTCCCTTTATGGAAATAAAATGTGAAGAGTGTCAGGAGTGATTGGAACTCAGGAGAGAACAATGGAAATGCTGGGGCTGGAGCCAGGCTCAGACTCCTCTGTATTCACTGTGCACTTGGTCTTCTGTGGGGAGAAAGGATCACCCTGGACTATCATGCTGATTCCTTAGCAAAGAGGGATGATTGGCTTCCAGGCTGAACAGCTGAGAAACCAGTTTCTAGATTTTTAACTGGGAAGCAAAGGTGGCTGTATGGGATTTCTGAGAAGCCTTCATCTCAGTGATCTTGTGATCATGGCTCTGGTAAAGTCAAGGCCGAAATCAACTGGAAAGAACTTCTGGCTGTCTTATTTTATAGACAAGGAAGTAAAGCCCAGATAATGATGCAACATGTGCTGCATGGCCTTAACATGGAAGGGGGGCAGCAGAGACACACTTGGAGAATGGGTTGTGGAGACATGTTTCTTAGGTTCCAGCTTCTCACTTTCTGTTGATGGTTCTCAGCTTAGTAGGTATCTGGCACCCATGCTACTGGGGGGGGGGGATCTGGATGGTGTAGATAACTTGACATTGAATCTAATAGCCAAAAAGGTATCCCCCTCCAAATTCCTCTGTTTAGCTAAGGAGAAACTTCTGTATCATTTACTGATCTCTCCCTTGCCCTTAGGCTCAAAGCCTAAAAGCAATAGTAGCTGACTAGATTTTAATAAACAGCAGCACTGTTGTTTTATATATTTATATTTATGGTTTCTTCAATTTAGAGCAAATAGAAATGGTTCTTCACTTCTGGACAATAAATCAATTTAGGTAAGAAAGTGAGTCCATTTGTAGCAAAAAGAAGTCTCATAAAAATAGCACATGTGGCATGAAGATAAGTCAAAGGTGACAAGGTGGCAGGACACGTGTTTGCAGGACTTTGTACTAAGAAGATGAAAGTGAACCCGAAGGGCAGAAGTGGAATTTAACACTGATCAATCCACAGGTATTTGGGTAAGACCAGGCTCATTCTTTTGAAAGATTTATTTAAGCAAACAAGGCATATGCATATGAAAATAAAACACATAGTAAGTCTAAATGATGAACAGTCTGTTTTTATCTTGCCTATTTTTCTGCCATGGGAGGAAAATAGTTGCTTCAGGTACATAGAAAAGAGGTAGCTCCCTTTAGGCTGGGCAAAGAGAAGACATGACTGGTGGGGGTGGGGGGTTATTTAAGCCTAGAGTAGTACAATTTTAAAAATTAAATGAGAGAGGCAGACCATTACCAGCTAAGATATGGTTTCCAGCAGGACTGCTTTTGTGTGATTCTACACAGAAGCTTATGTCTAAACTCTCCTATCTTTCTTGCTGTATTTTAGAACCGTAAACACTCACCTAAGCTCCAATGGGATGGAAACAACTTTAAAAATGATCAAAACTATGTGTTACTGTGTCTCTGGTGGACTAATTGGTTTTATGGAGACCTCAGCTTCTTTTTTACCATGCTCACAAAATGCACCAGGGCAGGAAATAGAATTGTTTACGCCTGTACCTTATTTAAAGGTTGCTCTTGTTTTAAGTGACTTTAAGTTAGCTATTGTGGGTTGTGCTGCTATAAATGTGAACAGGCATGTGCCTCTGTAATGATATCTTTAACTCTTTTGGGAAGATACCTAGGAAAATTATAGCTGGGATGAATGGAATTTCTGTTTTTATTTTTTGAGGAATCTTTATACTGATTTCCATAGTAGCTGCACTAGTTTACATTCCCACCAATAATGTAGAGGACTACAACTATGAGCATAACCCCAAGGGTCAAAAATATATGTTCATCAACTTCACCTAATACCTAAAACTCAGTCTCTGGTAGCATGAATCAAGCTCCATGGTGAAAATCAGGGCTGGGACAGGATAGGTACAACACAGGCCAGGAACAGTGTTGCCCCTCTGCTTGTGGGTAGTAAGTTAATATTTCTGTAAGTTCTCTGTATAAAAAATGTATTATAAATGCATTAAAAATTTATGATATCATGTAAGTTACAATTACTTACTAGTAAACATTCAGATCTGCTGATAGAGAAGAGTATTTTAGATTTGTTGATTTTTCAAATTATGTACAGGAAGATTTTTCCAGCAAACTTGCCTGGCATGTGTGAGGCCCTGAGTTTGATTAATCAGCACTAAGAAAAAAAGATAACAAGATCTTTTCTAGTGTCTGGAATCCATCTCTTCCTGTTCTTTATTGTCAAAAGTGCTCTCTCTGCTAAATTTCTGTGCCTTTCCACAAAAGAAAATGTAGCAGCATTGTTATCCCTCACCATGCCCTGACTCTTCTGAATCAGTCTCCAAAGAAGTAATACAGCCATTCTTACCTTTGCAGCTCCCAAAAACCACTTCCTCATTATGTGAAGTCATCCCTGGACCTGCCTATGAACACTGGCTTCCAATGACTCAATCGTTTGTTATTTCTGTGCTTTGTTGATGTTATTCAAATATCGCCAAAGTATGCGAGCAAAGGTGAACCATGTGTTTTCTCATCATGTTCCATTTCCCACCTAAATTTTATACCCTAAATGTCAAATAACATGTCTTCCAATCATGTCTTCTCTTGCACTCCTTAGCCCTGAATCATTGCATTCCTGGAATTTGTTCTTTCAGTGTTGGCTGCGCCTCTGCCTCGCACACACCTCCAATAGCGGGAAGGAAACGTGGTGAGCAGAGCAATGCCATTGATGTAAAAAATGCTTCCCTCTCTTCTGTCATGGCTGAAGGCTCCACCAAAGGGCAAGAGGTGACATGGAAAGGAAGGGCTCACTGACAGTGCAGAGGGTGCGTGGAGCACTGACCTGATCCAACTTGAAATGCAGCCTTTGTCCTTGGGTGCTGGGACTTGATCTCAAAATTCTAGAATGTCTTGCCTTATGGGAGCATCTGTTTGCCTTGGGTCTTTGGCCACTGGATAGTCTACCAGTGATTCATGATTCATTTGGTCCATGTCATATCAGTTTTGACTCTGTGTGAACAAGAGACTAAAAATCTATCTCTGGCAAGGGTTGGAACAGTCATATAGGCATGACCCCAGTAAGAACTCAATGCCAAGGCGCAGGCAAGCCTCTGTGGTGGGCAATACTCTGTCCAAAGGCACATACTGTAGCCGGGATAAAGGAATGACTGCATGGAAAGATGATGGGAATAACTCTGTATTTGGACTCCTCTTAGACCCTACTCTCCACATCTCTGGCCTTGGATGATTATATGCATCCCTTGGGCTGGAGTTGTGGCTCAGTAGTGGAAAGCTTGTCTAGCATGTGTAAGCTCCACCCCCTCCAAATCTGCATCCATACCCTGTAATAAACCATTACTGTTAATGTAACAACTTTTGATGAATTCTGTGAGCCCTTCTAGTGAATTATAAAAGCTAAAGGTGGTTTGGAATCCTCTCAAACTTGCAATTAGTGTCAGAAGTAAGGGAAATCTTCTGGGACTGTGGCCTTAGGCTTGGCAGTTTGCCTACCTGGGGTACAGAGCAAAGGTCTCAAAAGCTCTCAGCAGTGATAGTTGAGGCCCCTGAGCTATAGATCAGACATAACTGGGTAGCAGCCAAGGTCCAGGCACACACAGCAGTCACGTCCAAAGGCTTACAGTAGATAGGAGATAGACAGAATTCTGAGATTTTCATGTGTCCAAATGAATGAGTTTCCCAAATCAGCATGTCAGTGCCATCGTGATGTGCTCGTGTGAAAGATAAGGGGAGGAGAGATTAAAGCCCTCAATTTATGAAAACAATTTTTGGGGAGAAATGAGACAGCAACACTCTCTGCACTGGTCCCTGTAAGCAGAAGAGAACATTAATTATGAGGGTGCTGCTAATCTTAAAGAACACAGCCTCCTGAGGTGCTAGCCCAGGGAGCTTTCCTGGGCCTAAGAGCAGAACTATCCTGGAACACTCCTCAGGCCAGGAAGTAAGGAATTACTCCAAAAGTGATGGATCTCATCATCACAACACAGGAGGCAGCCAATTATGGCACAATCTGAGTACCAAAATTATTAAGCACAGTAACAACTTATAAATTATTAAAGGACAGGAATTCACTGATCCATACAGAAGACAGAATAAAAAGAGAGACAGAGACAGAGACAGAGACAGAGACAGAGACAGAGCAAGAAAGAAGAAAGGAAGAAAGAAAGAAAGAAAGAAAGAAAGAAAGAAAGAAAGAAAGAAAGAAAGAAAGAAAGAAAGAAAGAAAGAAAGAAAGAAAGAAAGAAAGAAAGAAAGGGAAAATAGATAGATAAAAGGGAGGGTTCTCTTTTATTTACCAGGGCTATGGACTCACTAATAAATGATAGAACACTGGAGCTGAAAAACTATCATTTTGTAAGCATTTAGATTAAGATTGAAGGCCAGAGATTTAGCTCAGTGGCATAAGCACCAGCCTGGCAAGCACAAGGTCCTGAGTTCAATTCCTGACCCCCCCCAAAGAAAGATTGAAATAGGCAAAAATAAAAAAAGGATGCTAAATCTAGGAGGATATTTCAATGACAAGCAGACTATTTTTATGGTCTAGAAGTGCCTACACACCAGCGGCATCGTAGCTATGGAGGAGGAAGAGAGCAGGCATTCTAGAGTGGGAAAAGCATGTGATAACCTCATTTCAGTGTTCAAATGAGCATTGCTAGCAAGGGCCAGACAGGCAGCATCTACCCACCAACACAGCACTCACGGTATCTGTGCGCTGTTCTCACTAAGTGTGCATTACCTCAGTACAATCACAAATAAATATCAGACAAACACAGACTGAGGAAGGTTCTTCTTAAAGAAATATAAAGAGGTGAAGGAGAAACTGTATTCTTGAAAGATGTTAATAATATACAAGACAAAGGGAAGGTATGGAAATGCTTCAGACTCCAGGAAGCTGGAGAGACAGAAAAACTAAATGAAATAACTGACTCTAGACTGAATCCTCTGGGAGACAGGGGAAATGTCAAAAAGGACATCATAAGGTTGAAAAAATTGGAACAAGCATCATTGTGTATTGAATCAATGTAAATTTATCAAGTTAATAACTGCACTGTGGTCACATAATGGAATATCCCCATCCTTAGAAAATCACAAATGTTTGAGAATAAGAGGTCATGCTATATGTTACTTATTCACAAATCCTTCAGAAAAAAGAATTGCATGTGTGTGAAGAGAGAGAGAACACAAATACTGAAGTGGGGAATAGATGAATCTAAATTATAATATAGATGAATAATAGATGAATCTAAATCTTTATTTAGATTCATCTTACAATAAATGAATCTAAATAAAGAATATACTAATACATTCTGTGCTATTTTCATTTTTGCAACTTTTTAGTAAGTCTGACATTATTTCCAAATAAAAGGATAAAGTCTCTGTGTTCATTAAATTAAACCACAGAAAAATTACTCACAAGTGAATGTTTTATGCAATTTGCACAAGATTTTGTTCATCTACTTGGATGTGCAGAAAGCTTGATAGCCAAATATGCTGAATTAACTGTGGGTAGTTGTCAGTGGGGCTGGATTAAAAGCATATCCAGACCCATCTGGGTGCTAACATGTGGGTGTGTAGCGTCTCACATGCTAAGTGTTTTAGAGGGAAACGTAGAGGGAAATAGAAACTGTAGGTACAGTGTTCTTGGAGTCACAGGTTTGGAAAGAAAAATCTATGAGAGTATTTGGTCATTCTCTTGCCCTAAATACGAACCCCTTAAACTATACCAAGTTCAGGGTCTTCATGAAACCATACCTCCTAAGAAACCCATCTCAACATCTGATGATCTCATTTGTCAAATTCCTTTCAAGTGTTGACCATATCTTAGGATTGACTCAGTTCTGTCTCTTCCTGCTCTGTCCGTGGCTAAGCAGAAAGAATATGTGCACTTCGTAAATGAAAATAATGCCCTAAGAGGAAAAGCATTTTAAAATCCCCCAAATATATATGTGTTCTCAGCACTTGCTTTCCTAAAATGCAAAATGAGCAAAGAGCACTGGTGTGTCATGAGGGAGTGTTGGATAGATCAATGAACGCAACGTATTAGGAAACATAAACTCAGGCAATGGTGAAAGCATATCCAGCACAAGACAGGATTTGTGTCAAGTGGTGGGGTAGGGGATGCCAGCCGAGGTAGACTAGGAACAGTGGTTGGCAACTCACTATCCACCTGAGGATGTTTTCATGTCCTAGAAACCCAGGCTCCCCACTCCCCTTCCAAGACCAGTTATATTAGACAGAAACCGAAGGTTTTTTTGTTTTTTGTTATTTTTTAAGACTTCCCAGGTGATTCCAGTATGCAGCCAAGAGAAATCTGCTGCCTTGGAGGCATATTTCCTGGTGCTGGTCTCTACTCTCCACCTGTATGGCTTCTGTGTCTCCTCCACCTCACTACAAAAGGAAGGATGGGCAAGAAACAGCGGAAGAAGGTTCTGGAGAGTTCTCCCACTCACCAGGTGAAAAGAGGTCCTCTTCAGGCCACCATGTGTGTCCCAATTGTTGAGTCCAAACTAGTAGGGAACCATCACACAAATCCTAGTGGCAGTGTGTACAGCATGTATTATGTGATTGGCTACTCTGCAAATAAACTTCCTGTAAAGGATGCCACCTAGAGGTGGGCAACAGGATAACCATAGTCCAAATGCTGGCCCTCAACTGGGAAATCATTAATGTCATGTTCTTCTTCATTCTAAGATGAAACACACAAGCATTCCACTCCCTGGATGCAGCATGAGGCCTACCTAAAAGACTTAGGCTTTTAATATGCCTGGAATTGATTCTTTTAAGAGATGGGGACTTACAGCGTTGCTCAGGTTGAACCCAAACTCTGTTGCTCAAGTGATTCTCCTGTCTCAGCTTCCTGAGTTGCTAGAGCTGCACACATATGCCATAACTAGCTTCTGGAATTAATTTACTTGCAAGATAGAGATTGAGATGTACTTTCTCATAAGGACAGCTGACTCTCCTGGAGCTGATTATTAAATAGGCCATCCCTTCCTTCTCTAAGGGTTTGTCACCTCACCTGAGTTGGAGACCAAGTTCCATATATGATTGAGTTTTTAAAAAATTATTTTCCATTAGTTTTATGTGTCTGAACTTTTCTATTTCTTTTCCCTCTGGATTTTTAGATCAGCTTGTCAAATCCAGTAAAAATCCTATGCAAGGTATTAGAATTGAACTTATAAATTACTTTTTGAAGAATTTCCACCATTATGAAGTTCTGTCCTCTGACTTACGAACAAGGGGCACCACCACTTTCTCAAACTTCCTTGTGTCAGTTAATTATTAGACAATGTTTTATTTTTTATGTACATAATCATCTTCACTTTTGCTTGGGACTTACGGTACCTCACATTTTTGTTGTTATTTTTGTTATATAATTGTTTAACATTACATTTTATAACTGGTATTTGTGGATACGACCAACGTTTCAAATTTAATTTTCAGTTTTATCATAGTAGGTGTTTTAGTCCATTTTCAGGCACAGTAACAAATACCTAAGACTAGGTAATGTACAAATAATTAACTTAGCTTATGATTCTGGATGTTGGAAAGCCCAAGACCATGACACTAGCATGTGCTTGGCCTCAGGTAAAGACTTCTTCGCTGCATCCTCATGTGGCAGAGGACCCCACACAGTAAGACAGAGCAAATAAGCCAGCTCAGGTCACTCCTCTTCACATAAAGTCACTCTCGCTGTCGTAGGAACCCTCATGACCTCCTTAATCTTAATTACCTCCCACAGGCTCTACCTCAAAATGCTATTACTATTGTTTGGAGGATTGTTCCTAGCACATAAATCTTGGGGAGATGCATCCAAACCCTAAGAGCTGTACATGATCACAACCTGAAGGATCAAATACTTCCATAAGGTGTGTGACAGGAACACCCTTCTTCCTTATGCCCTGTTGAAAGAGTGCTCATTCAGGGGGTGTTTTGCTCCCCCTTTCCCCCACCCAGTGCACTTGCTAATGTCTGAAGGTATTTTTTATTGTCACAGGGGAAGAAGGGACACTGGAATATAAGCAGTGGGAGCCAAGAATGGCACAGGCCCTTTCACAACAAAAAATTACCCAGCCTAAAATATCAATGATCAAGCCCTGTCCTATCTCATTGCCCTGAAGGTAACAATCAAATACCGTATTCTTCTAGCTGTTTCTTTGAGCATTTAGCCTTCATGTTTGAAAATAATTTTTAAATCTACAACTCTTTTCTTTGGTTTATTTTAAATGTAACTATCATTGATTTATCTTCAAATCTCTACCACAGATGAAAGCTTCTAATATGTTGGAATGCATTAAACGCACAATCATTTACATTTCTTATGGGGACAGCCTCCTTCTTGCTTGCCTTCTGGGTCTGTTACAAAAACTTAGTCTGGGACTATCCTTCATTATAATCTTGAGAATTTATTTCATTTTTTCCCCCATATGTTTCATTACCAATGTACTGGGGATCCCATGCCTTCTACTTTTGTAATTGAACAGAAACTTCATGTTTTCACAAGAGACAAATTTATTGACTCCTGCATTACCTGACATTTTATTCTATACTCACTATCAGTTAAGGTTGAAAATTTGGCTGCATATAAAATCCTGGATTGGAAATAATTTTCCTTTTGAATTTGAAAGGTTTTGCTCCGTTGTCTTCCGGCTTCCAGTACTGCTGCTGAGAAGTCTGACAACATTCTGATTCCTGAATCTTTGTATATTATTTTGTTTCATCTTTGGAAGATACGGCGTTGTTTTATTTATCACACAGGTTCCTCAACTTCATGATTCCAGGTCTTGATATAGATATTTCTTGCAAATTCTGCTTAGCATATGGAGGCCTCATCAATCTGGAAATTAATGCCCTTCAGTTCTGCAATTTTTTTCTTCTTTCTAGGTTACTTAATTAGTTTTCTCTACTACCTTATTTTTCCTCTGGAACTTCTACCCCTCAGACCAAGAATTCTTAACTTTTAAAAACCATGAACACTTTCTTTGAAATGCACAAAATGCTTAAGATTATAAACGTAAGCATGTTTGCTGAAACATACCTGACAAAGCATTAAGAAATGAATCAACCACATCAGTGTACATGTGCCTCAGTAATAAATTTTAAAACCATCATTTTAAAACCAAATTTACCTAGCTGTAAATTTTAAAACCATCATTTTAAAAGTAGTGTTCAAGCCAGGCGTGGTGGTACACACCTGCAATCCTAGCACTCCCAAGGCTAAGGCAGGAGGATCCCTGCAAGTTTGAGGCAAGCCTGAGCGACAAAGTCAGTTCAAGCTCAGCCTGAATGGCATAGTGAAGCCCTGTCAAAGAGACAATAAATAAATGTCTGTTATAACAAATTTCAAGATACCTGCTCTATGATTTAAAATACGTGTGAATTCTATTGCTGACAAAGTTGCAAATTATATTGTATTTTGTTGCTTACATTTTAACTGAAAGAGATGCTGGCTTTTTGTTAGACGTTAGGAAAATTAAAATGAATCTTTTTTCTCATCCAAATTCATGGTAGATGGGCACCACCTGTTTGAAGTCTTGGGACCCTAGGTTAAAAATGCCCAACATGGAGCTGGTGAAAGTTTTTGGGGTGTATAAGAAACTCTTGATCCCCAAAACTACAAAAGTAAGAAAGAAAAAAGCTTGACCTAGATGTTAGATCTCTTGAATCAATCCTATCTTCATTCTTTTGTTTGGTGTTCAGAAAAATGACTTTTATTCTATTTTCCTTCTTCAGTTGAATTTTCTAAACTTATATTTTAGATTTTTAACAGTTCTGTTTTGGTTCTGAAAATTTCTCTTAATTTTGACATCCTTGGTCTTCTTGCTTTGTATACGCAATATTCTTGCCTATCTTTTTAAAAATAAAGGTATAATCGAATGTGTCCTTTGTATAACTGAGTAACAATAATGAAGACATCATTTTGTACACAGTATCCATTTTAATTTCCCAATATCTGTTCTATAATTCTGTTTACCGTTTATGTGTTATACTGATTTATAACTAAGAAATGTGAAGATAACATTATGTCGTACAACAGCCACTATCAATCCCCTATCTTCTGTATAACTGTGTATTTCCTTCATTGTTTTTGAGATAACTGAGTAACAAATATGAAGATGATAGTATGTAAAACAACATTCATTGTCAATTCCCTATTTTCCTCATAATTTGTGTATTTCCTTATTGTTTTTGTTATTCAAGTTTATATTGTTTTATCTTTAAAATAAAAAACTAAAGATATAAAATAAGTTTTATTATGTCTGTTTTAGTTTTTGTTTCTTTCATCATAATTTTTTTCCACAATTTAGTTATCAGTGATCACACGTTTAAAAAACAACCATAAGACTTTTACTGTGTTGATCCATTATCCCTTCAGTATCTTCCCTACACAGTAATTGTAGAGGGTTTTTAAAAAATACATAACTTGCATAAAAAAAGTACATAAATTTCAAGTATACAACTCAATGAACTGTAAAAAATCAAAATATAGACAATTCTTTGTATTATTCCACAGATTCTCCATGCTTCTTCCCAATAAATATTCCCCTCCTAAATACAATCTCTAAATTGTCACCATCAGTTAGTTTTACCTGCCCTTGAACTTACAGAAATACTATCATAAAGGATTTATTTGCTCTTTGGGGTCTAGCTTTTTCACTAAACGTATCTGCCAGACTTGTCCACATTAGTACATGTATCAGGTTCTGGTTTTGTTCTCTTAATTAAGCAATATTTTATAGTATGAGTATATCACACCATTATCTATTTACCAGGTGTATATTTGTCTTGCTTCCAGTTTTTGACCACTCTAATAAAGCCACTATGAATCTTTTCATACATATGTATATTCATCCATATACACTCACTAGTAATTATTTCTAGGGCTTGAATTCTATCTATTTAAAATTAAGATAATTTTATAAACAATTATATCTCTGAACTGTTTTATTGATTTCTATGCTCATAATTTCTATGCATCCTGTAACTGTTCCTTTGGGTTCATATACTTCTTGCTGAGATACATCCCTTAATAGTGAACATTAGAGTGTTGTAAATTTCTGATGTCTTAATTCTGCTCTCACTCTTTAATAATAACTTAATAATTTATATTACCCACCACTGTGAAGCTATTGCTCCATGGCTTTCTAGCTTCTGCTCTTGCTGCTGAGAAGCCTCGGGCTATCTAGATTTTATTACTTTTTAGGTAATTTGCTTGCTTTTTCTTTCCGATAGTGCCTAAGATTTTTCTCCCTGAAATTTATATTCTGTTATTTCATTATGTCATTTCTAGGCATAGTTTTATTCTTATGTAGCCTCCTTTTATGGAGAGAATACTTTTGATTTAAGGACTTTTGCAATTACAGAATATTTTCAGTCGTTATCTCTTCAAATAGTGCTTGTTCTATTATCCCATGCTATTGTCTGCTAAAATTCCTACTAGGTATCCAGTTTCTTCGTTTAGCACTCTGAAGATCCTAAATATACTTATTTTAGAATACTTTATTAGTGCAATCATCCAAAATGAACCTATCTTTTGACGATTTTTTTTTTGCTGTCTGAGATTCTTTCCTTCTCTCTTCTTTTTTCGTTCTGTCTTCTCTCCTCTCACCTCTTTCTTCTTCCCGCCTCCTTCCTCTCTCCCCTCTCCTCCCTCCTTCCTCCTCTTTCCTTTCTCTCTGCTCCTATTCTGTTTTCACAATTGTATTCACTGCGGGCCCAATCCAGACTCAGCTTTTTTTGGCAATGTAGAAATTATGCCCCACAATTAAAAGGATATTTAAAAGCAGTCATGAAATCCTTCATAGCTTCACTTTATTTTGATAAAAGTTTGTGCATTGTTTTTAGTGGCTTGATTGTAAAATTCACTTATTTTATATTTTGTTTATTATTGTTACATTACAGAAAAGAGGGGATCCTTAAATCTTAAACTTACCATACCATCTTGACTGGATGCCCCCCTTTCTTTAACCCACAGACAATTGATTCTGCCCTCACCACACCATAAAGAGTTCTTTTTAAAAGAATATCAGTGGTTCCAATGCTACTAAACTAAGCATCTTTGTTCAGATCATGCTTGGCCTTTGGGTGTACTCACCTATTGACCATACATTTCCCCTTTAACTGCTTCATTATCCTGTCTTCCATGACAATAGACACTTCTAAAAAGTTATGGTAAAATACACAAAATGTAATATTTCTCATCTTAACCTTTTATAAGTACACATTTCAATAGCTTTAAGTACACTCACATTGTCAGACAACTATCACCATCATCCATTTCCAGAGCTCTTTTCCAAACCTCTTCTCACTTTGCAAGGCTGAAACTCTGTACCTAGTAACTCCATGTGGAAAAAACTTTTGATAAAATTCAATATCCTTTTATGATTGATCATGAATGAATTAGTATGGAAGGATCATACTTCAACAAAATAAGGCTATAGTGTAGCAGAAAAACCAATATTAAACCAAATGGAAGACTTTGCACACCGAGGAGTTGGAAGGCAGCTTTTATTATACTAGCGGGCTGGGGAACCCAGAGCTTCAAATTACCAGCCCAGAGTCAGGTTTGTGTTCAGATTAAATATGGTTTGTTAGTGGGAAGTACAAAGCTGATAGCAGGTTATTACATGATTGGTTACATGGAATACAGATATTATGTCATGTATTGTCAAGAAGCTTGATACAGGAACATTCTGGGAAAGGTGTCTGACAAGAATAGGTACAGTTGAAAATGTCCTTGACTGGCCTAGTCTTCAAGGTCAAACACGATGGCCTTGAAGCCATTAAAGCAAGTTTGAATCACTGCATAATTTTAAAATATAAGCCAGACATAGTGTGACCCCACACATTGTTAAGGGGGAGCATCTGAGCCTAGACAGTAAGGCTAGCTATGTGACAGGGAGCATGAGCATAGTCACAGGCTATGTGCAGATAATGAACTCAGTGGTTAAGAAATCAGGAAAGTAATCACATTAACATATCTTAGAAAAAATAAAATTCTTTGCTAGGAATCTGAAAGACCTCTACAGTGAAAATTAAAAAAAAAAACTATAAAGAAATAAATTGAATAAGATGCTACAAGGTAGAAACACCACCTATGTTCATATATTAGGGGAATTAATAGTGTTAAAATGGCCATACTGCCCAAAGCAATGAACAGATTTGGTGAAATCACCATTAAAATACCAATGACAGTCTTTACACAACTAGAAGAGGAAATCCTAAAAGTCACATGGAAGCACAAAAAAGTCCCAAATAGTCAAAGCAATCTGGAGCAAAATGAGTAATGCTGGAGGCAACCCAGGACCTGGTTTGAAACATACTGTACTACAAGGTGATAGCAACAAAACTGGAATGGTGTTGACATAAACACAGACCTAGAGCCAGGTGTAGTAGTGCACACCTGGAATCCCAGCACTTAGGAGGCTGTGGCAAGGGGAACCCCATGTTCCAGGCTGGCCTGGGCTACATAGTGAGTCCAAGACCAGCCTGAACCACATAGTGAAACCTTGTGTGAAAACAAAATAATAACGAAAAACCAGACCTGTTGACCAAAGAAATACAAGACCCAGAAATAAATCTATTCCTCTTCACCCAACTAATTCTTGACAAGGATTCTGTGGTAGATTAACTAATGGTCAACTTGGAACACCCAGCTGAACTGAATCAGCATCGTTCTGGGTGTGGAAGGCCCAGCAGAGGATTGTTGCCAACAGCATAAAAGCAGAACTGGAGGGGAAGATGATGCTGTTGATTCTCGTGGAAAAGCTTGTCATGTCAGTTTTCCTGTTATGGACTCAGCTGTTCTCATCATGAGAGGAGCTTGAGGCTTCACTGTCACTTAGAATGGCTGCGGTTCTTTTTCAGAGGAGCTCTGGTTCTCACTGTAAACGTTGCTTCTTGGCTTCAGTGCCAATCTCTCAGCCTACTGGAAAGGATCCTTCATCTTGCTGGTGTAGACTTTCTAGCTTTCACCACTGAGCTTTGGGCCTTCCTGGTGCAGCTCCTTGACATAGATTTGCATGAGACGCTGTCGTGGGCTCGAGGCCTCCAGCAGGGTTTGTACAGGACATTGCCATTGGGTCCAGGCCCTTAGCTGGATTCTTTGGGTCTCTAGTGTGTGGACAGATCTCCTGCACTCTTCTTACATTTGATTCTTTGGGTGAATATTATAAAATAATCCTATAAATTATGTGTTCTGTATTAAACCTATTCTCTTGAAAACCCTGACTACAACTGATTCAAAATAACATATTGAAGAAAGGATAATCTCTAAGAAATAGTACTTGGAAAACTTGATATCCAGATATAGAATACTGAAATTAGAATCTTTCTTGCCCTGCACAAACATTAACTCAAAATAGAGCAATATAAGACTTGAAACTAAAACTACTAGAAGAAAACAGGAGAAATATTCAACATGTTTGTATAGACAATAATTTCTTGGTTAGGATTCTTAATAGTCCAGGAAACAAAAGCAAGAATCGACAAGTGAGGTTATATCAAGTTAAAAAGCTTCTGTACAGCAAAGAAAACAGAGTGAAGAGACAACCTACAGAATGGGGAAAAGTTTTGTCAGCTACTCTCTAGCAGAGGATTAATATGAAAAATATATAAAGAACTAAAAAAGAAACTTAATAACAGCAAAAAAAAATCCAGTGAAAAGATGGGCAAATTATCTAAATATCTATTCTCAAAAGAAGTCAAAGTGGCCAATAAATAAATGAAAAAATGCTCAGTCACATGGGATGGCACATACCTTTAATTCCAGAACTCTGGGAGGTTGAGGTAGGAGAATCATAAACTGGAGCCCAGGCTTGGTAGCTCAGTGACTTAAAGAGATCATGTCTTAAAATAAATAAAAAGGGCTGGGGATACAGTTCAGTGGGTTCAGTTCCCAGTACAAAGAAAGAAATGCTTACTATCTTTAATCCTCAGGGAAATGCAAATCAAAATTACATTGAGATTCCACCTCTCCACAGTGAGTGGCCCCTTTTCTTTTCTTTCCATTTCTCCTTCTCTCTTATTTCCCTCTCTGCCTTTCCTTTCTTTCCTTTTTTCCTTTTTGTATAGTGGTAGGGATGGAACCCAGGGTCTTGTGCATGGGAGGCAAGCGCTCTTACCATTGAGCTACCTTCCTAGCCTCTTTTATTGTTACTTTTCTAATTTTTAAAAAATAAATTTTCCCTCATTGCAAAAAGTCTTTGAAATCAATCTTTAAATTCTTCAGGCTCACAAGCTTCAAGCTACAAACCCTTGACTTGTAGTTAGGTGAAGACGAAAGGATAGAAGTTAGTTGGGAAGGATCATCCATACTTCTTTTTATTATTTTTTAATGGATTTTTTTTTTTTTTGTACCAGGAATCAAACTCAGGACCTTGCACTTGCCAGGCAGGCTCTTGTGCCATTGAGCTATATCCCTGGTCCAGGATCATCCATACTTCTAAGAGCAAAGTTAAACCAAACAGCCATGTAGGACTCAAGTATAAATTGCTAAGAGCAGAAATTAGAGCTGAGAAGGATCTAGCAATGTCCTAGGGTATCATGGAGATATTTAAGGGCTCTCTCCCAAATTGGAGATTATGTACAATGCAAAGTTACAGCATGGTGTGTGTGTGTGTGTGTGTGTGTGTGAGACTAAAAAAAAGTCCCTTGCTGTCAGTTGAAGAAGGTTGGATGGACCCTGTGCGGCTCGCCAGTGGCTGCAGCCAGAAATTGGCTTTTTTGCCGCTGCAGCGTGGGGTGGACTCAGAGCCCACACTCCTCGGGCACGCTGTGCTAATCCGGGCTGTGGACCGGGGTCCCGCTCTGGTTCCTGTCCCCGCCGCCGGTGCCTTCCTCAGCCTGCAGCCTGCGGCCGTGGCAGCATGCGGAGGACAGTGGAGCGGAGTGTCTCACTCCCTTCCCCAGGCCAGGAGCATGCGGGCACTGCAGTGGCTGTGGTGGGCAGCCCCTGCGAGAGCACCGAGGAGACAGAGAAGCACCAGGGAGCGGCGGATCACAGGCGAAGCACGAAATATTAGCACTTTGGGGCCCTCCTGCCTGCACGGATCCCAGGACGGGTGAGCTGTTTGCATGCAGAGACCAGATTTCTGAGTTGGGGAGAAGTTCGGCCCAGGGAGGAACACCTGAGCGGCCCTCCTGCCTGCACGGACCCTGGGGCAGGTGAGTTGTTTGCGCACCTGACCGGATTTCTGAGTCAGGGAGGAGCTTGGCCCAGGGAGGAACACCTGAGTGGCTCCTCAGCCTGCACGGACCCCGGGGCGGGTGAGTTGTTTGCGTGCCCCCACCGATCACTGAGTGGGGGAGGAGCTCGGCCCAGGGAGGAAAATCTGAGTGGCCCCCCTGCCTGCACAGACCCCAGGGCCAGGGAGCTGTTTACGCACCCCGGCCAGGTCTCTGGGTAGGGAGTAGCTCGGCCCACAAAGCAGCATATGAGCAGCCTTTTGAGTGGAACTCTCAGTAGAAAGTTCAAGGGACATTCTCCCGAAGAGAAGGAGCCATTGGAGCAGCCTTTGCAATGGACCTTTGCCTGGTGAACTGCCTGGGTAATTTATAGCTCAATATTTTGAATCTGATATCCAAAAATGGGAAGACACAACAATAAAACGCAGTCTCAGAACTCAACCCCACACAGAGCAAGTCTTGGATGCGAGGATATAGGGGAACTAGGAAGCCACATACCTGCAAGTTCTGCAATGATTGCATCTGAAATAAAGAAACAACTCCATCAGGCCATAGAACAGATTAAAGCAGAAATAAGTCACATACCTGCAATTTTGGAGACGATCACATCCGAAGTAAAGAAACAACTCCATCTGGCCACAAAAGAGATTAAAGTAGAAATAATGTTTCAGACAAAAAATGAACTGAAAACTATAATGGAAGAAATGTTCCATACACATAGAGAAGAAATAGATAAAAGAATAGAAGGAAATAGGAAACAAATGGAAATGTTACAAGAGCAATTTAGGAATGAATTACCACGAATGAAACAGGTCCAAAGAGATTGCCAGGAGTTGAAAACTTCCACTGAAAGCTTGCAAAACCGCTTAAATGAAGCTGAAGATAGAATTTCAGATCTTGAAGACAGCATGGCAGCTAATGAGCATGAAAGGAAGGATCTCAAAAAGTCATCAGGGATCCAAGAAAAATCAATCCAAGAGCTGCAAGATGAGGCAAGAAGAAATAATATTCGAGTAATAGGAGTCAGTGAAACAGCAGGAGACAACACAAATGATATAAAAAGAATATTTGCTGAAATAATAGCAGGAAATTTCCCAAACATGGTAAAAGATACTGAAGTACAGTAAATCGAGGCATATAGAACCCCAACGAGCCATAACCCAAAGAAAACCACACACACACATATAATAGTCAAGATCCCAGATATCCAGCAAAAGAACACAATATTAAAAGCTGCTAGAGAAAAGAAACAGATCACCTATAAAGGAAAGCCCATCAGAATCACAGCAGACTTCTCAACGGAAACCATGAAATCAAGAAGAGCTTGGAGCGAGGTATTACAGATTCTGAGACAAAACAGCTTCCCACCCAGACTGATGTATCCTGCAAAACTATCGTTCAAATTCAATGGAGAAATGAAATATTTCCACGACAAAGAACAACTGAAGAACTTCATGAATGCCAAACCAGCATTGCAAAAAGCACTAAAAGATATTCTAGACAGAGAAAAAAATGACCACAATCTCAAGAACAACAATAGAAAGAAACCCTCAAACAGAACAAGTAAACAGATAGCAAAAGTAGGAAAACAACAAGTAAATAACATGACTAGAATAAGCCAACATATAACCATTAATGTAAATGGCCTCAATTCATCAGTCAAAAGGAAAAGATTGGCAGAGTGGATTAAGGAACACAATCCAATGATATGCTGTATACAGGAAACACATTTTACTCAAAAGGAAATCCACAGGCTGAAAGTTAAAGGATGGAAAACAATTCTCCATGCAACAGGTCCCCAGAAAAAAGCAGGGGTAGCTATTATGTTTGCAGACAATGTAAACTTCAAACCAAAAACAATCAAAAGAGATAAGGCCATTACATACTAGCTAGGGGAAAGCTGCAAGAGGAAGAGATAACAATCCTAAACATTTATGCACCAAATAATGGAGCACCAAACTTTACAAGTCAAATCTTAACAGACGTGAAAAATCAAATAACTAATAACACTATTGTAATAGGGGACCTAAACACCCCTCTGACACAAAGAGACAAGTCAACTGGACAGAAACTCAGCAAAGAAATAACAGACCTGAACCAAAAGTGTGAACAAATGGACTTGGTAGATGTATACAGAGTGTTCCACCCCAAAACATCACTTTTTTTCTCAGCTGCACATGGGTCTTTCTCTAAAATTGACCACATTCTAGCCCATAGAGCATATCTACCTAAATGCAAAAGAACTGAAGTTATCTCATGCATATTATCAGACCACAGTGCAATGAAATTGGAAATTAATGACAAAGAGAACTCCAAAAACCGCACAAACACTTGGAAATTAGACAATAACCTCCTGAATAACCAATACATCACACAAGAAGTTAAAGAAGAAAGTAAAAAATACCTACAAATAAACGAAAATTCAAGTACAACCTACCAGAATCTGTGGGATGCAATGAAAGCAGTCCTCAGAGGGAAATTTATAGCAAAGAACTCATATATAAAGGAAACAGAAAGAGAGCAAATAAATAGCCCAATGCTACACCTCAAACTCTTAGAAAAAGAGCAACAAGCCAAACCAAAAGCCCAAAAAAGGGAGGAGATTATAAAACTCAGGGCAGAAATTAATGCAATTGAGATGAAGAAAACTCTACAAAAAATAAGTGAATCAAAGAGTTGGGTTTTCGAAAGAATAAATAAAATTGATAAACCCCTAGCCAACCTTATCAAAAAAAGAAGGGAAAGATCTCAAATTCATGCAATAAGGAATGAAAAGGATGAAATCACTACAGATCCAAAAGAAATCCAAAAGATCATTAATACCTACTTTGAAAATCTTTACTCCCATAGGATAGAAAATTCAGAAGAAATCGATAGATTCCTAGAAAGGGACAAATTACGAAAATTGAATCAGGAAGACTCAAAAATCCTGAACAACCCAACATCAATTAATGAGATTGAAAATGTCATTAAAAACTTAGCAACAAAGAAAAGCCCAGGCCCTGATGGATTCACAGCAGAATTCTATAAAACATTCAGAGAAGCTTGAATGCCAACACTCCTCAAACTCTTCAATGAAATCGAAAAGGAAGCAACTCTCCCTAATACATATCTGGAGGCAAGTATTGTACTGATACCAAAACCAGAGAAAGACCCAACCAAGAAAGAGAACTATAGGCCAATCTCTCTAATGAACATAGATGCAAAGATACTCAACAAAATACTAGCAAATAGAATACAGCAAATCATAAGGAAAATTATACACCACGACCAGGTAGGATTTATTCCAGGAATGCAGGGATGGTTCAACATTCGCAAATCAATTAATGTAATACATCATATCAATACAGCCAAAGACAAAAACCACATGATCAACTCAATAGACGCATAAAAGACTTTCGATAAAGTCCAACATGCATTCATGTTAAAAACCTTAGAAAAAATAGGAATAGATGGCCTCTACCTCAATCTGATCAAAGCCATCTATGACAAACCAACAGCCAACATCATACTAAATGGACATAAACTGAAAACTTTCACTTTAAAGTCAGGAACAAGACAAGGATGTCCATTGTCACCACTCCTATTCAACAT
>PVLD010008847.1:0-38611 GCA_004027595.1 Dinomys branickii | reverse complement strand
GTGGAGGACCCCAAAAACTCCACAAGAAAACTCCTGGAATTAATTGACAAATTCAGCAGCGTAGCTGGATACAAAGTCAACACCCAAAAATCAATAGCATTTCTATACACAAACAACAAACAGACTGAGAGAGAAATTGAGGAAACAATACCTTTTACAATAGCATCCAAGAAATTGAAATACTTAGGAATCAATCTAACAAAGAATGTGAAAGATTTATTCAGTAAAAATTACAGTACTCTGAAAAAAGAGATTGAAGAGGATTTCAATAAATGGAAAAATATCCCCTGCTCATGGTTAGGAAGAACCAACATTGTGAAGATGGCCATACTACCAAAAGTGTTGTACAGATTCAATGCAATTCCCATTAAACTACCATTAGCATACCTCACAGATCTAGAGAAAACATGCCTTACATTCATCTGGAACCAGAAGAGACCCAGAATAGCAAAAGCAATCCTAGGCAACAAGGACAAGTCAGGTGAAATCACAATCCCTGACCTGAAATTATACTACAAAGCTACTGTAATAAAATCAACCTGGTACTGGTTAAAAAATAAACCTGAGGATCAATGGAACAGACTGGAAGATGCAACCACAATGAAAAACACACTCGGCCACCTAATATTTGGCAAAGGGGCCAACCAAACTCACTGGAAAAAGGATGACCTGTTCAATAAATGGTGCTGGAAAAACTGGCTTGCCACTTGCCAAGAACTGAAAATAGACCCCAGTCTATCACCATGCACCAAACTCAGGTCAAAATGGATCACAGATCTCAACATTAAAACAGAAACTCTAAGTCTATTGGAAGAGAAAGTAGGTAAAAATCTTGAAGACATAGGAGTAGGCAGAGAGTTCATGAACAAAAATGAAACTGCAAGGGAAACACTTCAAAGAATCAATAATTGGTACCTCATCCTACTGAAAAGTTTTTGTACATCTAAAGAAATCACCAGCAAAGTAAAAAGAAAACCCACAAATTGGGAAAAAACCCTAGTTGGCTGTCCCTCAGACAAAGGTCTTCTATCTAGAACATACAAAGAATAAAAAACATGTACCTGTCCAAATTCAAAGACCCAATCCAGAAATGGGCATCTGAGATGAATACACACTTCTCAGATAAAGAAATACAAATGGCAAATAAATATATGAGGAAATGTTCCACATCCTTAGTCATTCGAGAAATGCAAATAAAAACAACACTGAGATTTCATCTCACTCCAGTAAGACTGGCCAGTATGAAAAAATCATCCTATAACAAATGCTGGCGAGGCTGTGGAGAAATAGGGACTCTATTACACTGCTGGTGGGAATGCAGACTGGTGCAACCATTGTGGAGAGCAGTTTGGGGATTTCTCAGCAAACTAGGTCTAGAGGCTCCACTCAAACCAGCTATTCCTCTTCTGGGTATTTTCCCAGAAGATCTGAAAACATCATATCACTCTGATATATGTGCACCCATGTTTATAGCAGCGCAATTTGTAATAGCTAAATTGTGGAAGCAACCCAAATGTCCATCCACAGAAGACTGGATTAAAAAACTGTGGCATTTTTATGTAATGGAATATTATTCAGCTATAAAGAGGGACAGATTTGGGGCCTTTGTAGGCAAATGGTCACAATTGGACACCATACTCATAAGTGAAATAAATCAGAGGTACATGTGCAGGCAATGTATTGTGTCACTGGTGTAAGAACCTGAGGGTGGGAATATAAACTAAGAGACATGAAGGAAATCTGTTCAAAAGTAAAGAACAGATGGGATGAGGGAAAGAAGAAAAGAAAGAGGCAAAAGTGTATGTATGTATGTATGTATGTATGTAGGTATGTATGTATGTATATACATATGTGCAGGATGGCTAACATGGTTCTACTATTGTCTTATGTCACTTAATGGTAAGGAATAGTTGATGACTGGTTGTTGGATCAATCTTGTATATCTATATGTGTTCTCCTGAGCATATACTTTGAAGATATCAATATGAAATGCAACAACTATTGTTGATTTTCTGTTGCTTTGTCTATAATTCAATTCTGATTATACTGTTATTGTGCTACTTTGTGTCTCTTTGTTAATGCTTTCCATTTTTTTTTCTGTTGTTGTTGATGTAGTTCTTTTTCTTTCATACTTTAAAAAGAAAAATTATATAAAAAATCGAAAAAGAAAGGAAGGGATAATTATCTATATATGTAAGTAAGTATGTATGTATATGCAGCATATCTAACATAGATGTAGTACTGACTTAGGTCACTTTATTGTAAGGAATAGTTGATGATTAATTGTTTGATCAATTTTGCATGTCTATATCTGTTTTCCTGAATATACACTTCGAAGTTATCAATATGTAATGCAACAACCATTGTTGATTCCCTGTCACCTTGTCTGTAACTCAGTTTTGATTGTACTATTCTTATGCTACTTTGTGTCTGTTTGTTAATATGTTTTTGTTCTTTTACTTTTAAAATTAAAAAATAAAAAATAAAAAAAAAGGTTGGATGATACGTTGTCTGGGGAATGAAATAGGAAGAAACTACATCCAATTATGCCTGTCTCTTCCTTCCTTCCTTCCTTCCTTCCTTCCTTCCTTCCTTCCTTCCTTCCTTCCTTCCTTTCTTCCTTTCTTTCTCTTTCCCTCTTTCCCCCTTTCCCTCTTTTTCATGGTGTTGGGGATTGAACCCAGGGCTTTTTCTTTGAGATACATCCCCAGCCCTTTTTCATTTTTTATTTTGAAATAGCTTTCACTAGGGCACTAAGCTGCCCAGGCTGGGTTTGCACCTGTGGTCTTCCTATCTCAGCCGCCCACCAACTAATCTTGTAGGGAAAATCCAACACTTCCATTTACTTATTGCTTTGATGATGAGAAGACAGGTATTTAAATAATAGATGATTGTATTTTGTAGTAGATTTTAATTATGTTTTAAAGTAATGGACTAGTTTTCATTATCTGGAGAACTTATGCTCAACTGTCATAGAAAACTGACAGAATTGAAGAATGATATGGCAAAATACCCTTTGAATAATGTGAATTGCTGAATGATGTACACCTGCTGAGTGCTTTCTCTTTTCTGTCCTATTTCCTGAGCTCTCTACCTTTGTTGCCTTGGATCACTGCCTAAATATCTAGATTCAGTCTCCTCTTGAAATTTGCTTCTGGGAGTCAAAACTAAGATGGGAACCTCTTACTTACCATGACCAAGTCAGTTCTTAACTCTCTCTTGCCCCTCTATTTCTGTTCCACACATTCCATGCCCAAACCATTTCCTTCTCAATCTTCCCCTCTCCGCTAATGCTCCGACCATCTTCCAGTTGGGCAGACTACCTACCAATCAAGGAGCCATGTATAATTCTCTTTCTCCCTCACATCCCATATCCAACCAAAGTGCAAGGCAATTATGCCTACCCCCAAGACTGGTCCTAAATCTGACCACTTTGATCAGCTTTGCTGTTACAACTGAAATCTACATTACTGTTGTCTCAGACCCTGAGACAGAGTTTCAGCTTCTGCTTTACAGCAATGCTATGCAGAGGTTAATCTCAAACCCAATCCCTTCCCTTAGGCAGCACATTCCTGGCCACTGCTCTGTAATGTTAATTGGTGTCTACTGATAAATACAAGTTCATTTTGTCACCAACCTGAGCCAAATACTTAGAAGAAGGGCACACCAACTGTGGGCCGATGTCCTATTGTGCAATCTTAATCTAAAGGTAAAGAGTGGGGGATTTTTTGATCAGTCATTGATTTGTATAGTCATTTTTGTTGGAAATCACTCGTTGGATACCCACGTATTCAAAATATGCAGATTATAGCATTGTTTTTCTCCACTACCACTGACAATTGCAGAGATATTGAATACATATTGATGACAGATGAATAACTATTATTTTATGTGTGCATTCAGTAAGCATTAGTAACTCCCATTTTGGAGGGTGCATTTTCAGTCTAGCACAGAATATGTGATAATGCACAGGAATTCATTCTATATTTTAACCTGTGGCCTTTATGATGCTTCCAACCTAATGACTTTCACCATTGTACACTTAGGTAATGTGAAAACTAGGTACAAATGGGTATTTTAAAAAATGAAAATCTACCGATGTATTAAGAAGTGCTCACTGGGCACCTTAGAGCATCCCCTTAGGTGTTCAGTGGTTTTGGCTACTGAATGACACTACCGTCTGCAGAACCTGAAAATCTGCTCTAACCAGATGATAGGAGAAGCCTCCGTCCCAGTTATCCTGGCAGCTCCAGCAGAAGAGTGGCCTCCTCCCCACCCTGCAGCAGCACTCCAGGTGGCTCTTCGCTCAGAAATGCATCCAAATCCCTGCTGGCAGGAATGACAGCCAGAACCACAGAGCCAGGGAACGCATTATCTCCTGTAAGCGCTAAGGCAAATGAATTACTAACAATGGAGCTGGCTTTCTCATCTAAAGTACTTTCCCCAGCACCCTGAGTCTTCTCACAGTGCAAAAATATTGTAGAGAGCACTAGGAGCTTCATTTTTCTGAATAGCATTTCCTTTCCACAAATTAAAACTACTCAGCATTTGTTTCTATGGTGCTTTAGTCCAGTTGGCTGCAAAAGGTAATCCTGCAACACTCCACTTAAAGAGACAGCAACAGGTACCCTGAGGTCTCTCATCTTGAACGTCTCATTGACTCAGCCAGAACTTAAATCTTAAAACAGGCATCCAGGGAACGCTCCATAGAGAAGAGGAAGTCATTTGTATAGCCTTTTAATGACAGGGCACTGTGTGCTGAAGCCCAAATCTAATGACATAACCTTCTCATCCAAGATGGAAAATAAAAATGAAGCTAATATTTTTACCTGATATAGTAAAAAAGATATTATTATATTGAGCAGCAGTTGATGCAAGCATAGAGTATTGGAGTTCAGAAAACAATACCCCAAAATATGGCCTATTGGAACTCTGACGGCTTTGAACTTATGGATATTGGAAGGGCCTTGGAAGCAAAGTTTCTGCCTCTCTTCTAACCTTTCTCCTGCTTGCCTCCCTCCTCCAAGGCAAGCTGTGAAAATTAGAACCCTTCTCTTCCAAAGCCTGCCATAAGACCTAGAAATTTTTTCTAGCCTTCTCTCCCTTTCCATCTTAGAGCCGGCCATAAAGAAATCTTTGACCCACCTTGTCTGATAGTACAGCATAAGACTAATTGCAGAAGGAGTCCTTCCCCAAAGCTGGGAGGAAGAAAGGCTGCACAGAGAAGCCAAGAATCATCTGAGTAGACAGTTTTGCTGGTTTTCCTTCTCAGTCAGCTGCATTACAAAATAACTTTCTGTCCAAATACATTCTACATATGTGGCTGTTCTTCATTGAGCCTAAACATAAAGATAGTGCCTTCCCCTAGGTCTTTGGGTGTTCATTTCTTTATCTCATGTGTCATTTTGATTACATTTGTTATATTTTTCTCTTATTAACCTGTTGTGTGTATATGTGTGTGTGTGTGTGTGTGTTGCTAGGGATTGAACCCAGAACCTCACACATGCTAAGCAAAGACTCTATTACTAAGCTATATCTCTAGCCCATTTTATTTTGCTTTATTTATTTCTATCAGTCTTGCCAAGTTGCCCACATTGGCCTCAAATTTGAGAACCTCTTGCCTCAGCCCCTTGAGCAGCTAGAATTACAGACATGTGTCACTGTGCTTGACTTTTAACCTCTCTTTGTCATAGGAGTGTTAGCCCTGACCATTATGGCACAGGAGGAAATGCATCACTCTTTTTCCACCCCTACAATAGTTAACCCAGTCTATTTGAGGAGTTCATATTGATATCAAATAAATATTCAATTATTCATTAAGATATCACCTCTCCTGGTGCAGTAGCATTGTCCATAACAGCTCTGCCTCAACTGTTACAACTCCCTCCTCCTCTCTCATAAGTGCTGAACCACATTTGTTTACTTTGGTGGATTTTGCTTCTTGATTCCATCACCTTGGGTGGTGCTGAGAAATGCTGTCATCTGAAGGTACTCTATTTTTGGAAACACTTAGGGAACTGCTCTGTGGGAGAGGTACTAGTTCTAATTTGAATTGTTTAGAAGGCAGTGCCTTTGCTCTTGCATAGGTAAAATATTCCATGGATGAGGTCATAGTGATGGCCTTGAAAAAAATGTGCCAGTCAGAAGGGGGACAACCTGAAACAGAACACAGGGCAAACAAACATCAAGAAAAGCACAGATCCCATGACAGACTGAGTCCAGCAACATCCCAAGAGGGTGCTCTTCAGTCAGATGACAGGCCTGGTCCACTGGGAGTAACTGCTCTGTTGAGAGATACATGGTTTAGGCAAACAATTCTGATGCCACTAAACATCCAGCTCCTAGAACTCATTTATTTTTAGCCTTCTGAAATGGTTTTGCCAGGAGGGACTGTGCACTGTTCATGACGACATGAGTATTTTCAAGTATATGTCATTTTTCTTCACATCATGAATCATGAGTTATTGGGGGATTATCATGATAGCCTTGTGTTAGCTAATTATGAGGGAAACCCTAGAAATTATATCTCATGCTGCTGAGAAAATCAGTCATCAAGGTCTTCTTCTATGCTGAATTCTGGCCTAGATCATGGTGAATATATCAAGGTGATATCCTTGTGAAGGTCCTTTGCATATCAGCAAAAATTTTCTCACATCTCTGTCTTGTTGATACTAAGTATATAGCATGTCTGCCATCTTTTGGATGGGGAAGCTGAGGCAATAGGATATTAGTAACTTGCTCAAGATACACTCAACTAAGTGCTAGAATGAGAATTCAGACACAGGTCCTTTGCATTGTAACAGGCCTGTCTTTGTAGCTTTGCTATGGAAGTTGATATCTCCTCTAAACTGGGCTTATCCATTGTAATGGTTGATACATTTTGTCAACTTGAGAAGTTTAGAAATTTAACTAAGGGACTCATCAGGGATCCAAGGTGCTTACTTTGTAAATATCCTCATCCTGTGCAAGAGGAGGGCATGGAGATTGTGTGAGTGCTAAATCATGGGGGAGGGGATGGGAGGGGAGCCTGCATACAATATAGGGGAGGGAAAGAGGCTTATCTCCCCCCTTCTTACTCATGCTGATTTTGCTGTTTTGCTGCCTTGAACTATTGCTCCTGTGCCATGCCACCTTGCCTTGGACCCAATTGATTATGGACTGAAACCTCCACAAAATGTGAGCTAAATAAACTGTGAGTTTCCTTAATTTTGGGTGTCAGATGTTTTGCCTCAGCAATGAGAGGAAAGAAACCAAGACAGAATTTGGTACCAGAGAAGGGGGGTCATTGCTCTGACTCTACCTGGCCATGAGGTTTAAGAGCCTTTGGAAATGGCTCCTAGGAAGTATTTGGAAAGATTCGGAGATGTTGCTTGAAACAGTAGAGCTGGAACACCTTAGGCTGTTAGGTATGGGAGATTCTGGTTGGAGCTCAGAAGATCAGAAGGCCAATAGAACTCCTGCAGGTAAACACTAGGTTTGGGAGGTTTCGCTGGGAAGAAGGATTGCATTGGTTGTCGGACTCCAGATGCTATGTGTTATGGTTTTGCAGAAAGTTTGTCTGTATATTGCTTGGTCAAGAGACTTTGCCTGAGACTGAAATTAAGGCAGTGGACTAATTAACGGGGCAGAAGAAATTTCAAGGCAGTCAAATGTTGAGGCTGTGGCATGGCTACAGTTGGGGGTTTTTAGCCAGATTTATGTTGAGAGTCAAGAGCAGAGAGCCCAGCAGGATGATTTAAAATGTGAGTTTGGCCAGATAGGAAGCTCCAGTAAAGCTGTGGACTGCAAACATGGAGCCAAGGAGATCTGGGTTGCTGAAAAGGAACAGAATAGAAAAGATGGCCTGAGGGCATCAGAAGAAGCCGCAAGTCTCTACACCTTGCAGCCTCAAAACTGCAAAAGTGAAAGACTGCTCTGAGAAGAAAGCTGCAGAGCACCATGTTCCAGAATGGTGGTGGCTCTACCAGGTTCCAGAATGGCAGCAGCATAGAAAATTTGGATTCTGAGTGCCCAGCGACCCAGGCACTCGACCCCTATAGCCAAGAGAGACAAAAGCCTGGCTATTGCTCCAGAGGGCAGCATACCTTGGCATCATCCACACAGTGCTTGTTTTAGCTGCATGCAGAATGCAAGAGTTTATGCTGTTAAAAAGGCTTCCACCTAGATTTTAGAAGGCCTGGGAGGCCAGGCAGTGTGCCCATGAGTGGGCAGTGTGTGAAGCTGTGAGTGAGAAACCAAAGGTGCAGTGCAGACTCCAGAAATTTGGAAAACCCAGAAACATGGATCATCTAAGGAAAGTTGCAAGGACAGAGCAAAATGGGCCTAAGAGAGAGGCTGTGGGAGCTGTAACAACTAGAAGTGCCATAGGAGTGGAGCCACACAAGCCCTTTGGAGCTCACAACTTGCCACAGATTGTTTCAGATACTGGACATGAAACGATAGGACTTAATGTTTGCCATGCTGGATTTTGGACTTGCTTTGGTCCCAATCTTTTGTATCCACCTATTTGTAACTTTTGTAATAAAAATGTTTATCTTGTGACATTGAATGTTGGAAGTGTTTAACATTGCTTTCATTTGTACAGGGGCTTGCAGCTAAGAGCTTGCCTTATATTCCAGAGGAGATTTGGGACTTGGACTTTTCAGCAATGCTGAAACTGTTAGGACTTTGGCAACTCTTGCAGATGGACTAAATATCTTTTGCATACAGGGATGTGCATGAGTCTTTGGGGGTCCAGGGGCAGAATGTTATAGTTCTAAAGCAATATAATGTTGATAGACTTAATACTGGTTATTAAGGATTGTCAAACCTGTATTATAATGTTCAAGTTGTGAAATGATAATAATAAGCATGTCTTTGTATCTGGAAACCTGTTTAAAGAAATGTGTCTGATTACCAACTTGACAAGAGGTGGGTTGTAATGGTTGATACACTGTGTTAACTCAAGAAGTTTAGAAGTTTAACTAAAGGAGTCAGCAGGGAGCCAGGGTCCTTACTTTGTAAGACTCCTCATCCTGTGTAAGATAAGGGCATGGTGATTGTGTGAGTGCTACACTCACCCCAGGGGTGGCAGTGGTAGCCTGTATACAGTATAAGGGAGGAAAAGAGGCTTGTTCTCCCCTCTTCTTGCTCTTGCTGCTTTTGTTGTTTTGCTGCCTTGAAGTGTTGCCCCTGTGCCATGTGCCACCTTGCCTTGGAGCCAACTGATTACGGACTGAAACCACCACAAAATGTGAGCTAAATAAACCTTTCCTTCCTTAATGTGGAGTATTTTATCTCACCAATGAGAGAAAAGTAAACAAGACATCCATCCTTCTAGTTACACTTACAACAATACCCAGCAGAAAAGAGGCCCTCAAGTGTTCTGAGTAAATGATAGCAAAGGGCATGTTTAAATTCTGGCTTCATGACTTCCTTTTCTTTGACCCTATCCTTCATCCGGAGCCTGGGTTTCTTTTTTTTTTCTTGAGATTTAAAAAAAAAAAATAAAAGAACAACAACATTAACAAACACACATACATGTACAGAATAACACAAGAACAATACAAGCAATACTGAAATTCAGACAAAGTGATAGGAAATTAACAATGGTTGTTGTATTACATACTGATTTCTTCAAAGTGGTTACTCAGGAAACAAATATAGACACATAAGATTGATCAAATAATTAATCATTAACTGTTCCTTTCAATAAAACGATAGAGCCAGACATGTTGGCACATGCCTGTAATCCCAGCACTTGGGAGGCTGAGGCAGGAGGATTGTTGCAAGTTCCAGACCAGCCTGGGCTATGAAAGTGAGTTCAAGGCCAGCCTGAACTGCATAATAAGACCCTGTCTAAAAAGACAAAAACAAAAAAACACATAATAAAGTGATAGAAGTCAGTAGTACAACTATGTTAGCTATCTTGTATATACATATAAATATAATTTTCCCCTTCTTTCTTTTCTTTTTTCCCTCATCCCAGTTGTTCTTTCCTTTTGAGCATTTTCCTTTTGTTTCACAATGTTTATCATACCTCCTAGTTTTATTCAGTCTTTCAGGTTCTTACACTACTGAGACACTGTGCTGTTTACACATGTGGGTCTGAATTATTTCACTTATAAGTATGGTCTCCAGCTGTGACCATTTACCTATAAAAGCCTCGAGTTTATCTTTCTTTACAGCCAAGTAATATTCCATTATATAAAAATACCACAACTTTTTTATCCACTCCTCAGTGGATGGACATTTGTGTTGCTTTCATGATTAACTATTCCAAATTGTGCTGCTATAAACATGGGTGCACATATATTGCTGTGATATGATGTTTTCAGATCTTCTGGGAAAATACCCAGATGGGGAATAGCAGGGTTGAATGGGAACTCCAGACCTAGTTTACTGAGGAATCTCCAAACTGATTTCCGCAGTGGTTTCACCAGTCTGCATTCCCACCAGCAGTGGAAAAGAGTTCCTATTTCTCCACAGCCTCGCCAGCATTTGTTATTGGTTGATTTCTTAATGCTAGCCATTCTTACTGGGGTGAGGTAAAATCTCAGTGTTGTTTTAATTTGCATTTCTCCAATGACTAATGATGTTGAAGATTTTCTCATGTATTTATTTGCCATTTGTATTTCCTTGTCTGAGAAGTGTGTATTCATCTCAGATACCCATTTCTGTATTGAGTCTTTTCATTTGGGAGGGCTGATGTTTTTTAATTCTTTATATGTTCTAAATAGAAGTCTTTTGTCCAAGGGACAGTCAGCTAGAATTTTTTCCCAATTTGTTGGTTTTCTTTTTAAACTGCTGGTGATTTCTTTAGATGTGCAAAGACTTTTCAGTAAGATGAGATGCCAGTTATTGATTCTTTGAAGTATTTCCCATGAAGTTTGGTTTTTGTTCATGAACTCTCTGCCTAACCCTATGTCTTCAAGATTTTTACCTCTTTTCTCTTCCAATAGATTTAGTGTTTTTGTTTTAATACTGAGATCTGTGATCTATCTTGACTTGAGTTTGGTGCATGGTGATAGACTTGGGTCTGTTTTCAGTTTTTGGCAAGTGGCAAGCCAGTTTTTCCAGCACCATTTGTTGAAGAGACTATCTTCCATTGAACTTGTTTGACCCCTTTGTCAAAGATTAGGTGGCTGAGTGTGTTTGTGTTTGTGGCTGTTCTATATACAGTATATTGTTGGATTTTGTTTCTTACCCCACTGTGCCAGTCTGTTTCTTTTCACTGGTGAATTGAGGCCATTTACACTAATGGTTATAACTGATATGTATTGGCTTATCTTTGTCATTTTAGTTACTTGCTGTTGGTTTCCTACTTTTTCTCTCTGTTCAATTGCTTGCTTTGCTTGAGGATTCCTCTCTATTATTGTTCTTAAAATTGTAGTCATTTTCCCCTCTGTTTAGAATATCTTTTAGTACTCTTTGTGAGGTTTTTTTTCTGATCTGATGTCTTCTATGGCTTGATGGAGTTGTTTCTTTACTTCCATTGCAATCATTTCAGCAATTTCAGGTGTGTATTTACCAACTTCTCCTATGTCAATGTCTCCTGGACTTGTTCTAGGAAGGGTGAAGTTCTGAGATTGCATTTTAGTCCTTTTGTCAGTTTTGCTGTCAGAGGCAGAGAGCCCAGTCTCCCACTTCTCTAGCAGCTCAGCAAAGGTTGCAAGCATCCCTAGTTTTCCTGGTGGTCAGACTTACCCCTCAGTGGCTGCCAAGATGGGCTGCTCACTCTGGGGTCTTCCAGTGGTTGGCAGAGTGTACCTAGTCTCCCAGGTCCCAGATGTAAACTTCGATATCTGTGGATCGCAGACCACCCGATCAAGTGTCCCCAGGCAGCTCAGGGCATGTGTATGACCCAGCCTGCAGTGGTGGCATGATCACAGACCACTTGGTCCTGTATCCCCAGATAGTTCAGGGTGCAGGCAGAGTCCAGACATGAACTGCAGGGTCAACAGTTCATGGACCACCTAATTCAGTGTCTCCAGGCAGCTCAGGGTGCATGCAGGACCAGATAAGGGATGCACTGGTGGTGATCACAGGCCACCTGTTTCTGTGACCTCTGGGAGGTCAGGAGGAGTGCAAATCCCACAGGCAAAACTGCAGTGTCAGCAGTTCGTGGACCACCTGTTCTAATACCTCAGGTGGCACAAGATACACACAGGGAGGGCCCAAACGTGAATCCCAGTGTTAGCGGTTCATGGGCCTTCTGAGCTAGTATCTCCTGGCTGTGCTGGACACACAGAAGACACAAATGCAGACTGTAATAGGGGCAAGATCATGGGTCACCTGTTCTGCCTTTGGGAAGTAGGTGCAGTCTGCCTGGTTCTCTTGGCGCTCAGCTGCAAATGGTGATTCAGCAGACTGAGGACCTCTGGATTCTGTCTCCAGGCAGCTCATGGTGTGCAGGACCCAGGCACTGGCTACACTGGTGGTGATTGGGGACTGCCTGTTCGTGTCGAGCCTGGGTTTTACTCCCGTAATAGAGTTACTAGTGCCTGCCCACATAATCACAGTGTTGTCCAAGAATCTAATGCACTGGGGTTTGTGAGCATGCTTTTACAAGTGATAAAATGTTATCAACTGGAAGCATTTAAAGTAAATTCAGCTCTAAGATTCCACCCACGATGTATCCTCATTGCCCTACTTGAGGGCAGAGATTTTATCTTGTTCTAGACAATCATAAGTTCTGTCTTTCCTCTCTTAGAAATTTCAGGAAATGGTTGCTTTTCTTAGGTGCATTTTACAGAAGGGAAAACTGAGACTCAGAGAAGTTAAAAACCCTGCCCAAGACACACAGCTAGGAAGGGGAGGGACAAGATTTGAACCTAAATAGTTAATGATTACACTGTCCACCACCCCTTCCAGAGTGCCTACATAGTCTTTACTGTACCTTCTGTAATTTTTAATAACATCAGATATCAGAGCTAGAAGTGATTATTTTCTCTAGCCCTCTTCAGTGAAGAGGTGATGAGGTTGCAATATAAGAAGACAGACCTGAAACGTAGGAACTTGGCTGGGGGCCTGGCTTGGAGAACGTGATCTTTGCATCATGGCACCAAGTCAAAAATAGAAGAGGTTGCCTCCTTCCCTGACAAGACTGAAGGGATACCCAGGTCATCCCAGAGAACATCCCAATTCCAGTGTGTAGGACAGGTCTAGTGCTTCCAATTCCCTGTCTCTGTGTTTCTAATACTTTAATGATGAACATGTTGCTCAGTAAATGTAGAAGTGGGGTGTGAAAAGCTGTCTCTCCTCAAATCATTGCACCCAAGCATGAACTGCGTTGTCAGAGCAGCCAGAGTTGCCTCAAAGGGAATCCCTTTCCACTGACAGCAAATGAGATGAGAAAGGAGATGGAGCAGAGGACAGGGAAGTAGGTCCTCAAACAAGAGGCTTGGATGGGTGAGACTTTGGCTCTGAGGTTTCAGAAAATCTGAGAATGTGGAGAGACATGAAGATTTTTGGTTTCAGGTCAGTGGACTGTGAGCCGAGGAGGAAGCTGGAAACAGGGCTTAGGAAGCAAAGAAGGTCAGTGACTCTTGTTTAACTCATGTCAGGCCACACTGCAGCTTCCCAAAGCCATTTTGGGGTTTTGGTGGCGGTAAGAAAGGCCCTGTGCCACCTGCCCTCTCTCTCCTGAAGCCTTCCTGTTAGCCTGCAGAAAGCCTCCCCGAGCATCTGAGAATGGATCCTCTGTTTATTTTTCTTAAGGAAAACAAACAGTAGAGGGGGAAACAACCATCCTTTTCCACTGGGACTTTTATTCTACACACTTCCTTGACTGTACAAGATTCCATTACTATGAAGACCCGAAGCTGAGCTTTCCTGCTCGATAGTGGAAAACCTGGGCAGAAAAGACCACTCGTTGTTTTCCACAGCTGTGTGTCACCTAGCAGCACCTGGTGTGCACTGCAGTAGCAAACTGCCCCCTCTGTATATGATATGACAAGTGTCCTCAGTTTTACATAAAATTGAAATTTATGCAATGATTATGCAGACCTAGGCCCTTTATGAGAAATCCTATGGGAAACCAAACAGTACAAATGAATTCAAAAGCAGAGTATTTCTACCCCCGCATTCACTTCTCAAAGGTCAGAGATGTAGCATTATAACGTATATGCTTTCTTATTAACTTTTCAATGTGTTTCAATTTTCAAAAAAAAATAAATCTTTCATCATCTGTTTCATATAGAATTTTAGTGTTTTGTTTTTTCTTAAGTAAACCAAATAGGTCATAAGCATTGTTTTATAAGCTGTTTTTAAAAATTTATTTATTTATTACTTAACCCTATACTGGCAATCTGCACATCGTATACTTGCCATTACCGCATCCTTTGTAGCTGTTGGATAATAGATAGCATGAACGCTACTTAATAAGTTTTCTATCACTGGACATGTGCGTGGTCCTAACTCTTTTGCTGCTTGCAAACTCTTCCAGAATGCAAATCCATGCATATCTATCTCTGTGCACATACACAAGCATACTTATAGGGAAATTTTTTAGAAATGAAATTGCTAGGTCAGAAGGTATGTGTGTATATAAAACTGTTATGAAGATCGATCACACATCGTTCTCCAAAAGTCTGCTCAGATTTACAGAGTGTGATAAAAAAATGAATATTTAACTAAAAATAAATTATGACAGTAATAGGTACATTGCAACGAATCCCCCTCACTTTAACTACAATTATTCTATTGTTCTTGCCATTTTCTGAAGTAGTTCTGGAAGTTCTGTTTTGCGAGGGTCTTTTCCTGGGTGCTTCGATGTCCTAAATGGATTAAAAATATTTGTGGCACTTTCTATCAAGTGGAAACATTACTGTGTGTCTTCATCCACCTTATTGGGGAAATCTGGTACCATGTGACTTCTGGTTCTTCCTCATAGTGAAAATGCCATGAAAGGTAAATGTTTTGAATCTATTCAGGGCTCTGAGGCAGCCAAATGACACAAAAGATAAATTCCAGAACAGTTCAGTAAGTATCCAGAATGATGGGATAATGTGTTCAAATCAAGGGGGATTAAGGCAGTGTGTTTTCTACTATAACAAAAAAGTTTATAATTTAAACATTCATCATATTTTTGATCATATCTCATAGACATTTATGCACATTTTGTCAACACTGGATATTATCAATGTTTTGCTAGGGTCATGAGCAAAAATGGTACACCGCTGTTGTAGATAGTGGTTTGCAAGGGAATAGATTTGATACAGGATGCACTTTTACAGGAGTATCTTACAATACTCACCCAAAAAGTGAAATGCAAAGAGTGCAAGAGACCTGTCCCTTTGCTGAAGACCTGAAGGATCTAGCTGAGGCCCTGTGTCCCACACAGTGTCCCACATGAGTCCAGATGAAGGCCTGGAGCCCACGGCTATGTCCTCCATGAGTCCAGCCCAAGGCCTAAGACCTAGAACTGACAACAATTTCTGATGCAAGTCCATGTCGAGGATCTGGACCAGGAAGATCCAAAGGCCAGTGGTAGAAGCTAGGAAATCTGAGCTGGTGGGGTGAAGGATCTGTGCCAGAATGCCGAGGGGCCTTGAGCCAGGAAGTAATGCTGAAGGTAAAGACCAGAGCTCCCACAAAGAAAACAACAGCCATCCCCCGTGACAGAGAGGAACAGAGCTCCTCTTCCAATGAGAACAACAGAGTTTCTATGCTGAAAACGAGCCACAGCTAAGCTTCTCCTGGGAAGTCAGAAGCACTGCTCTCCTTTTATGCCATTGGCAACAGCCTTAGGTGAGTCTCCCACACCCACAACTATGCTGACTTAGTTCAGCTGGAATTCACACTTAAGTTGACCATTAGTTAATCCACTATAACCATTTTGGCCACTTTGCATTTCTCTGATTACTAGTGAAATTGAACCTCTTTTCACACATTAACTGTCATTTGTGTTCTCCTTTTGTGGAGTAAGCCCTATGGTTTTAAGAAGAAAAAACATACCCATACCTCCCTTCCGTGGGATATTACTACGGATTGAATGCCTGTGTCCCCCAAATTCACAGTTAAATCCTAACCTCTAGGTGATGGTATTAGGAGGTGGGAGTGTTTGGGAGGTGATCAGGTCTCCCGGTAGAAGGAAGATGGAGGCCTCCTGGTGAGTTAAATGCTATTGCGAGAGTCACCCCAGATTTCTCCCTCATCTTCCTTGCTAGCAAGTGAGGACATAATAAGGATACTGGAATCTGAAACCCAGAAGCGAGCCCTCACCAGACGTCGCCATTCCAGGTCTCTAATGTTGGACTTCCAGCAGTTAAAATTGTGAGGAATAAATGTCTGTTGCTCATGAGCCACTCAGTCAATGGCACTTTGTTATAGGAGTTTGAATTGACTGAAACAGATCTCTGTAGTTTCCCAATTATGGCTAAAAGACAAAAGTGAGCTAAAGTTATTGATGGAATTGCACTGTTAAAACATATGTTTGGTGACTTTTTATAGATGTAATATTTAAAGGTTGCACAGATACAGAATTCTAATTTGAACAGAAGGTAAATCTGTACAGAGCACTTCCTTCAGACAAATCTGATATAGAATACAAATATACAGATTTAGAGATAGATTTATTCAGGAAATAATTCCATCTTCACAAATCATTTCACCATGCAACTCCCTTATAAGGTCAGCTTTCCTACATGTATTTAAACTAAAACTCCCTCTTATAAAAATATGTTGTATCAGCACAATGTTAAGAAAATACCTAATATGTAAAGAAAGCAATGTCTCTTAAAGCATGTGTTCTCACAGACGAAGCTGTTGCATTCTTTTTTTTATTATTTTAAAGAGAATAGTAAAAAAAAAAGCAAAATACAAATAAAACAAAGCAAGGACATTAAAAATGATACGGGGTTTCAAACCAAATGATAAGCATTAGCAGTGGTTGTTGTATTACATATTGTTATCTTCAACGAAGTTGCTCAGATTACCAGACATAAGAATGGAAGATTGATCAAACCATTAACAAGAGCAGGAAAATAGTAATTTAAAAAAACATTACAGATAATAGAGTTTCACTGATGAGATGGTAGGAATTCACCATTGGTTGTTATATTGCATATTGTTGTCTTCACATAAATTGCTCGGATTATCGGATAGAAGCATGCCAAATTGGTCACAATATATTTTAAAAGTTTAATTTAAGCATTAACTGTTCTTTTCAATAAACCATGAGACATCAGCAGTACAGTTATCTCAACTATCCATATATATATATTTATATATATCCATGTATTTTTCTTCTTTCCCTCATCCCAGTTGTTCCTCCCTTTGCACAATTTCTTTTCCTTTCATATTATCTATTGTACATTTTGGGGTTTATTTACTCTTTCATGTTCTTACACTAGGGAGACAATAAATATAATGCTTGCACATGTGGGTCCTGTTTATTTCACTTATGAGTGTATGGTCTCTAGTTATATCCATTTACCTATAAAAGTCTCAAGTTTATCTTCTTTTATAGCTGAGTAATACTCCATTGTATAAAAATACCACATTTTTTTTATCCCTTTCTCATTTGGTCAGCATTTGGGTTTTTTTCTAAGATTTAGCTACGACAAATTGCACTGCTATAAACACGGGTGCACATATATTGCTGTGATATGATGTTTTTAATTTTTCTGGAAAAATACACAGAGAGGGAAAAGCTGGGTTAAGTGAACTTCTAATCCTACTTTTGGCAGGAATCTCCAAACTGATTTCCACAGTGGTCTCACCAATCTTCACTCCCACCAGCTGTGGAGAATTATTCCTTTTCCTCCACAGCCTCTCCAGCATTTGTCATTGGTTGATTTCTTAATGATAGCCATTCTCTCTGGGGTGAGATGGAATCTCAGTGTTGTTTTAATATGCATTTCTAAAATAACTAATGATGTTGAATATTTTTTCATATGTTTATTCACCATTAGTATTTCTTCATCTGAGAAATGTGTATTCATCTCAGATGCCCATGTTTGGATTGGGTCTTTGAATTTTGGGGGCCTGATTTTTGTTTGTTTGTTTGTTTGTTTGTTTGTTTTTTGGCTGTACCAGGGATCAAACTCAGGACCTTGTGCTTGTCAGGCAAGCGCTTATTCCACTAAGCTATATCCCCAGCCCCTGGGGGCCTGATTTTTAAAAATTCATTATATATTCTAGATAGAAGTCCTTTGTCTGAGGGGCAGTTGGATAAAATTTTTTCCCAATTTATGGGTTTTCTTTTTACTCTACTGGTAATTTCTTTTGATGTGCAAAAACTTTTCAAGATGATGAGATCCCAGTTGTTGATTATTTGAAGTATTTCCCATGCAGTTTGGTTTTTGTTCATGAACCCTCTGCCTAACTCTATGTCTTCAAGATGTTTACCTACTTTCTCTTCCAGTAGATTTAGTGGTTTTTTTTTTTTATATTTAGATCTTTGATCTATTTTGACTTTAGTTTAGTGCATGGTGATAGACATGGGTCTAGTTTTAATCTTCATCATGTGGACAGCCAGTTTTTCCAGCACCATTTACTAAAGAGGCTATCTTACTTCCAGTGAACATGTTTGGCCCCTTTGTCAAAGATAAGGTGTCTGAGTGTGTTTATAGTTGTGTCTGCATCTTCTAATCTATTCCACTGATCTTCATGTCTGGTTTCTTTTTTTTTTTTTTCTCAGTACCATGCGATTTGACCACAGTAGCTTTGTAGTATAATTTTGAGTCAGGGATTATGATGCTTCCTGCCTTTCCTTTGTTGCCTAGAATTGCTTTTGCTATTCTAGGCCTCTTCTGGTTCCAGATGAATTTTAGGAATGTTTTTTCTACATATGTGAATTATACTAATGGTATTTTAATAGGGATTGCTTTGAATCTGTACCACAATTTTGGGAATATGGCTATTTTCACAATGTTGGTTCTTCCTATCCATGAACAAGGAATATCTTCCCATTTTCTGACATCCTTTTTGATCCTTTTTTCCCTTTGTAATTTTCACTGTATAGATATTTTACTTCTTTTGTTAGATTGACTCCTAAGTATTTCATTTTTTAAGTTGCTATTATGAAAGGTGTGGTTTCCCTAATTTCTCTCTCAGTCTGTTTGTTGCTTGTGTACAAGAATGTTATTGATATTTGAGTGTTGACTTTGTATCCAGCTGTGGTACTGAATTTGGTTATTAAATTTATATACCTTTTGGTGGCGTTTTGGAGGTCTTCTATGTAGAGTATCATGTCATCCACGAATAATGATAATTTCACTTCTTCCTTTCCTATCCTTATTCCTTTTATTCTTTCTCTTGTCTAATTGCTCTGGCTAATGCTCCCTGAACTATATTGAATAGGAGTGGTGACAGTGAACATCTTTGTCTTGTTCCTGATTTTAAAGTAAAAGCTTTCAATTTTTGACCATTTAGAATGACATTAGCTATTGGTTTGTCACAGACAGCTTTTATCAGATTGAGGCAAATTCCATCTATGCCAATTTTCTGTAGGGTTTTTATCATGAATAAGTGTTGGACTTTATCAAAAGCTTTTTCTGCATCAACTGAGATGATCATGTGATTTTTGTCTTTGGCTCTGTTATGGTGTATTACATTAATTAATTTGCATATATTGAACCATCCCTGCATTCCTGGAATGAATCTCATTTGGTCATGGTGTATAATCTTGATGATTTATTGCATTCGGTTTGCTAGTATTTTCTTGAGAATTTTTGCATCAATATTCATTAGGGAGACTGGCTTTTAATTCTTGTTTTTGGTTGGGTCTTTCTCTGGTTTTGGTATCAGGATAATACTTGCCTCCAGGAATGAGTTGGGGAGAATGCCTTCCTTTTCAGTTTCATTAAAGAGTTTGAGAAGAATTGCCATTAAATCTTCTCTAAATTTTGTAGAATTCAGCTGTGAATCCATCAGGACCTGGGATTTTCTTCACTGGCAAGTTTTTATCATATTTTCAATTTTGCTTGCTGATATAGAGCTATTCAAGATTTTTACATCTTCTTCTTTCAGCTTTGGTAATTCATAGCGATCTAGAAATCTGTCCATTTCCTCCGTGTTTTCCATCCTGTAAGAGTAAAGATTTTCAAAGTAGGTATTGATGATCTTCTGAATTTCTACAGGATCTGTAGTGATTTCATCTCTTTCATTCCTTATTGCATGTATTTCAGTTTTTTCTTTCCTATTTTTAATAAGGTTGGCTAGGGGTTTATAAATTTTATTTATTTTTTCAAAAATCAACTCTCTGATTCATTAATTCTTTATATATATATTTTTAGTCTCCATTCCATTAATTTCTGCCCTGGGATTTATAATTTCATGCCTTTTCTGGGCTTTGAGTTTGATTTATTCTTCTTGTTCTAGAAGCTTAATTTGCAGCATAAGATTATTTATTTGTGCTTGTTCTGTTTTCCTGTGGTGGAAATTCACTCCTATAAATTTGCCTCTGAGGACTGCTTTCATTGCATCCCACAGGTCCCTGTAAATTGTATCTAAAGTTTCATTTGATTGTACATAGAGTTTAATTTCTTCTTTGATTTCATCTGTGATTCACTGACTGTTCAGGAGGGTGCTGTTTAATTTCCATGTGTTTATGCAGTTCTTGTGATTTCCTTTGTCATTAATTTTCATTTTCATTGCACTATGGTCCGATAGAATGCATGAATAATTTCAACTCCTTTGCATTTCCTTAAGCATGTTCCATGTGCTAGTGTATGATCTATTTTAGAGAATATCCCATGTGCAGCTGAGAACATATATTCTGATGCTGTTAGGTGGGACACTCTGTAAAGGTCTACTAAATCCATTTGTTCACAGGTTTGGTTTAATTCTGTGATTTGTTTGCTAATTTTTTGTCTAGTTGATCTATCTCCTTGTGACAATGGGGTATTAACACTCCCTGTTATTACTGTGTTGCTGCTTATTTCATTTTTCATGTCTGTCAAAATTTGTCTTATATACTTGGGTGCTCCTGTGTTTGGTGCATAGATATTTATGATTGTTACCTCTTCCTCTTGAAGTTTTCCTCTCACAAGTATGTAGTGACCTTCTTTATCTCTTCTAATTGTTCTTGGTTTAAAGTTCCCATTGTCTGCAAACAGAATAGCTACACCTGCTTTTTTCTGGGTACCTGTCACATGGAATATTGTTCTCCATCCTTTGATTTTCAGTCTATGGGTTTCCTTTTGAGTTAAATGTGTTTCTTGTATACAGCATATTGTTGGCTTTTGTTTCTTTATCCAATCTGCCAGTCCTCTATTTTCTTTTGGTTGGTAAATTGAGACCATTTATATTTATGGTTATAACTGATACATATTGGCTTTTCATTGTCATGTTATTTTCTTGCTGGTGGTTCCTCTTTTTTCCTTCTGTTTAATTGCTTGCTCTTCTTGGTGGTTTCTTTCTGTTGTTGTTCTTGAAGTTGTGGTCTTTTTTATTTCTTTCTAGAATATCTTTTAGTAATCTTTGTAGGGATGGTTTGGCACTCATGAAGTTCTTCAGTTGATCTTTATTTTAGAAATATTTTATTTCTCCATTAATTTTGAAGGATAGTTTTACAGGGTACATTAATCTGGGTTCAAAGTTGTTTTCTTTCAGGACCTGAAATATTTCACTCCAGTCTCTACTTGATGGGATGGCTTGTGTTGAGAAATCTGCCATGTTCTCATGGGCTTTCCTTTATAGGTGATCAATTTCTTTTCTCTAAACGGTTTAATATTCTGTTCTTTCATTGAATTTCTGGGATCTTGATCACTGTATGTCTGGATGTAGATTTATTTTTGTTATGGTTAGTTGGGGTTCTATATGCCTCACTTACTGGATGTCCAATTCTTTTTCCATGCTTGGGAAATTTTCTGCTATTATTGCTGCAAATAGTCTTTTTATTTCATTTGTGCTGACACCTGCTGTTTGACTGATACCTATTAATCTTACATTGTTTTACTTTGCTTCATCTTGCAGCTGTTGAATTGTTATTTCTTGGTTTCTTATTATTTTTAAGAGATCCTTTCAGAGTCATTCACACCAATGCTGTCTTCAAGGTCTGAAAGTCTATCTTCAGCTTCATTCAAGTGGTTTTGCTGGCTTTTGATGGAAGTTTTAATTGCCTGGATATCTGTTTGAATCTGTTTTGTGTATTCCAGTTCTTTCCAATGTATTCCAGTTCGTTCAGGGTTTCCATTAATTTACTATGCTCCTCTATTTTCTTTATGTCCTCTTTAGATGTGCTAAGCAATTCTTTCATTATTGTTCTCATTTCTTTTTATACCTGAGAGATTATTTCTGATCTGATGTCTTCTATGGCCTGATGGAGTTGGAGTTGTTTCTTTACTTCTGCTGCTATCATTTCAGAAATTTCAGGTGTATGACTTCCAAGTTCTTCTGTGTTGATATCTCCTAGACTTGTTCTGGGTGGGGTTGGGTCTGCAATTGCATTTGCTCCTTTGTTTTGTCATTTTCAGAGATGCAGAGGTTCCCTGGAGCTCAGCCTCACTCCCAGGATGATGTCAGAGTAGCAGGGCAAGGACCCAAAGGTTCCGATGCTCAGTGTGTCTCCCTCAATGGTGTGTGTGGGTGGGGTGTGATCCCCCATTCTCCCACAGCTGACCCAGGTTCAGCTTGGCTCCCATTCAGGGGTTCCCAAAGCTGTCTGGATTTCAGCCCTGTTTCCACTGTGTTATATAGTGAGTAGGTCATGGTCACTGAGGCTCCAGATACTGCCTGGGACCCAACCCAGTGTCCACACCAGTGTGTATGGGGGTGAACACACAGTTACTGAGGCCCCTGAAGCTGTCTGAGATTCAGTTTAGTTCCCCTAAGTATGCAAGGTGGGGGCAGAGAGTGGCCCCCAAGGGCCTCGAGGTTGTCTGGGGCTCTGTCTGGCTCCCAAGCTGGAGGGGCAGTGGTGGGGCTGGTTCGCCAGCATTCCTGAAGCTATGAAAGGCTCAGCTCTGCTCCAATAGTGCACAAAGTGGCCCCCAGACACCTGAAGCTGTCCAGGGCTCTGCCTGGATCCCAAACTTTTGGGGAAGGGACAGTGGCGGCTCCCCATCATTCCCAAAGCTGTCTGAGGTTTGGCTCAGCCCCAAGGGGGAGAAGGGAGTGAGGAGGGGCAGGGAGTGGCCCCTAGGTCCCTAAAGATATCTGGGGCTCTGCCTGGCTTCCAAGCTCATCGGGGAGGGGCAGCAGTGGCTCACTAGTGTTCCTGAAGCTGTCCAAGGTTCAGCCCAGCTCCAACATGGCAGCTGTTGCATTCTTAAAAGTTTTGAGATGGGGAATGATTAGGATGTGCTTTCTCCCCTTTACTCCTCCTTTTCAAGCAACGAAGGAAGCAGAAAAAGAATCGGGCAGGCAAAATATTATTGCTGGGCTCAATAATCTTGAACATAACCCAGCCTTCTTCCTAGCAGAGCCTCCCATCACTCACCATCAGATTCTCCAGGAAGATAACCAGTAAATATGTGGCTTCTTTGATAGTCCTGGGCCATGATGATCAGCTCTTATTCTAGCTGTAGCTGCACCACCAGAGCTGCTCCTCAGGTTCAGAGTCATCCTTGGAAACTCCTGAGAAGCACAATATAAAAGCATTTTGACCCCTCAATCAGTCACACAATTTTCTTTTAAGACCCCTCCACAGACAGACACCTTGATTGTTCTCTGCCTTCTAAAAAAAATGCTGTGCTTCTTTGCTTTTCCTGGGAAAATAGTTTTATGTTGGAATTCACAGCCTTAAGCCACCCTTGTTCGAGACTCAGGTACCTGAGATGGACAGGTTCTCCCACATCTGTGGGAAGAGGCATATTTTATCCTTGCTGCTTTTACCCCATCCACTGAAACTAAGCAGTTATACCTCCCAGAGGTACCGCCATATCCAGAAATTTTAAGACGCAAAATGACAAAATGTCTCCCTTTTAAAAGTGACATATAAAAGACTTCCTTCATCTTCCTTGATCTTCCAAAAATATCCTCTGCTTTGGAAGAACTTCTGTTGCTTTAAAAATGTTTATTAATCTCTTTCCTTAGTAATCCCTTTCTGCATTCTATTTTCATTTGTAATTGTAATTTTTAAATGTGCATAATTCAGTAATATCACTATGAAAAATATGGATTCAAATGAATTCTTTTACTCTGGATAAGTAGTCAAGGATATCATTTTAAGATTAATGATTCCATTATCTGTCCATTGTGTTGCTTGATTTATTACGCATTAAATTTTTATATATGTATTAGTATCTGTTCTATTTCTGTCCTGTTCTGTTGGTCTATACTTATGTTTTAGAGTAAATTCCTAAAATACCATTTTGCCTATTTTAGTATTATAATAAAACCAATTTTCAGGTAAAGCTAAGTGTCTGACACTGTTTTTTCCAGCAAGATTCTCTTGATTTTTGTGAATGAATTTTAAGTTTATTATATGAAATCCTGTAAAGCAGGCTATTAGAATTGTAATTGGAATGGGGTTTAAATTGTCACCTTGACCATATTTCTTCCCTTCTCTGTGGAGCAGGTAATTTTATTCCAACTACATTACAGGAATTCCCAAGAATTTTTCTACTTTTTTGTCTGTTTCTATGAATATTATATTTTTATTAAACTTTCTTTTTACATGTGGTGCTAAAATTAGGAGATGATGCTCATAGTCAGACATTTTACTGAAGTTTTAAATAGTTCTTACTGGTCTTTATGTCTACTTCTTTGGGTTTATTAGGAATACATTTTTGCCACTTAAAAACAATCTTTTGATTTCTCTCTTCCAGAATTTTAAACTCCTCCAGCCCATTTTGCTCAGCCTCATGACTTTAATAACCAGCAATATACAGAAGAAGAGATGAAAGCTCATGTTAAGAACCAATTATCTAAGAGATAGTGAGATCCTAGGGGCAAAATTAGCTCACCGTCTAAGGTGAGGAGATTTGCCACACGAATTCCAGTTATTAGTCTCTAGCCCCTTTTTTTCAGAAAAATGTGAGATATGTGAGGATGTTCAGAGTATTATGCATCAAAGTCAAAACTCAAAAACAACCTAAATGCACTGTAAATGAGAAACTGATAAATAAAGCAGTCTATGTAATAGAAGCATACATAGGCCTTAAAACATAATGTTTGCCAGGGATCACTTAAGAAAATGGCCATGAGTTGTTTATTTAAGAAGCAAGATATGCATTAAATATAAATGTAATCTATAAATTTAAGCACATATACAGAGAAGAAAGAGTGAAGGAGTGGTTACCTCCAGATTGCGGTAGTATAAGTCATTTTCTTCTATATATTTTCTTTATTTTTAGTTTTTCTATGATGAGCATATATTATCTGGTGGTGAAGAATAAGACTGGTATGGACTGAATGTTTGTGTACCCCCCCTACTTCATATGTTGAAGCAGAATCTCCAGTGTAACAGTATTAGGTGGTGGGGTCTTTGGAGGTAAATAGGCTGTGAGGGTGGTGCCTTTGGGATAGAAGGGGCACTCTTGTAAGAGACACAAGACAGATGATCTCTCTCTGAGCCATGTAAGGGCACAGAGTAAATCCTTACCTGGGAGTGGACCTGCCTACACTTCGATCTTGGACTTTCTAACTTTAGGAATTGTGTGAAGTAAATGCTTGTTGTTTAAAGCCACCCATTTTTTTGTAGTTTGTTCTGTGTTGCTATAACAGAATAACAGAAATAATAGGTAATTCATACAGAAAGTAAATTTATTTCTGACAGTTCTTGAGGCTGAGAAGTCCAAGGCTAAGGGGCTTCCTGCCCTACTGTCCCATGGCAGAAGGTGGAGGATGCAGAGCACCAGCCAGAGCAAGTCAGGACAAACTCAATTTTATACATATCCACTCTAAATGTAATTAACCCAGTCCCTTGATAATGACATTGACCCATTTGTCTTTTATTAGGCCCCCATCCCCAACACTGTTCAATAGGGCATTAGTTTCCAACACGTGAACTTTGGGGGTCACATTCAAACCATAGAGCAATGTGATATACTATTTTTGTTATGGCAGCCCCAAATGGACTAAAGAAAAAACTGTAACATTAACTACTAACATGAAAAGAAGGAGAAGGAGGAAGGGGTTGAATTAAGTAGGAAAGAGAACTACATCACAGGATTTGACTAGAGTTGAACCACTAGCGTTTGAGTTAAGTGTTATAGACATGGAGATGAAAGTCCTGAGCCCTTGATTAGGTACGTGAATTCTGATGACAGCGAGGCAGTTAATCTTGTAGCTAAAAACTCACTCAACTTACTATGGGCAGTTTTCTTTGTAGGGGCAACATGGGTGTCATGAGTTAAAGATGGCTGCAATTCTTTGCTTCTCTTCCCACTGACAGGTGGAATCGAATTCATCATCCTTTGAATCTGGCCTGGCACTACTGACTTCCTTCATCAATAGAATGCAGCAAGAGTAACATTCTGAATTCTCTGAGCCCAGATCACAAGGATCCTTTTTTCTACCTGGCTCCTTGGAACCTTTTCTGTGGGAGTCCTGAGCAGGTGAGGAAGCGGTTCAGCTGCATTGAGACCCCCATGCTGGAGCAGTACTGGGTAATTGCTCTAGTTGGCAGTTTCAGCTGAGCTCAGCCTTCTAGGCCATCCCCCATAAAGCCACAGCCATGCGAGAAGAGTGTCCACCACACTCTCCCAACCCACTCATCCAGCAGTTACTAAGTGACCTGCATGGGTGACCTGTGGAATGGAAGAATTACCCAGCCACAGCCTACCTGAATTCCTGAGCCAAATAATTACAAAATGTCTTAAACCAGTTGCTGTTTGAAGCCCTACATTTTGGATTGCTCTTTAAGCTGCAAGAGGCAATGGGAGCACTGGAGTGTGCTCGCTGCTCTTTATTTGGATAGGCAAGTGGCTGGGCTTCCTGGCTGCTGAGCTTCCTCTGGGCATCTTCGAGAATTACAAGGAAACCTCTTGGAAGTACACAGGCCCCATGAGTGGGAAATTCTAGCAAGAAAATTGTGTTTCCCAGGAGTCAGTCTCTTAAATCTCCATCTAAGAAATTCTCCCAGGAAAATCTGCAGCTATCTGCTGTCAGTTGTAGCTACTTTAGTGGAAGTAGGCATTGGACAAGGGAATGAAGGTACTCTGAAGAGGAAGGAGGTGTAAGAAAATACCAAGGGAGACTCCTCAGTGCTGGCCACTGGTAAATATGTGAAAATTTGGAAGGTAAGTTCAGGTCCAGAACAAACATTTGCAGTCCCCCTATGTAGACTCTCTGCATGTTTAGCTACTTTTAATCCCTGCCCCCACACAATAATTCTCTGACATGTGTAAGGTGCAATCCTGATGTCTGAGTCCTTAGTGCAGGAATAGTTCCAAGAGATCATCTAATCCTTCCCTCTTGTCTTATAAAAGAGGAAGCTGAGGTCTCATAAATATGGGGTGTTCTAAATCAGACAGTTTGTAATTGGCAGAAAAGTAGCAGAAATTCCAGTCTCCCTGATCCAAGCTCCTCATATCATGTGTGTGTGGTTGTATGTGCACACACACACGAACACACTCACAGACCCTTTCATACGTCAGTACATAATAAGAAATGGGAAAAGAGGAACAGAAAGTGTTGATTTTTAACACTGAATTGGCAGGTTCATCCTCCAGTTGGTTTATTAATTTCCGCCACCAATAATAACTGCTGGAAATGTCTCCCTTAGGAGCACCGGGAAATGCACAGCGGCTGCTGAACAAGTGCAGTTGGTCCTGGGGCTATTGCTGCCTATGCTGGTGTAGCTGAGCTTGAGGGCTAAGTGGAGACTGGAGGACAAAGCTGTGGCCTCCCACCTGCAGAGCCTGGGCGAGCACAGAGCCCACCTGCAGCTTCCAAAGGCCCTGAGAGTGCCTATTATTTCAGGGCTTTGGAACTGCTAGCAGAACATTGCATTTGCTGGGGATGTGCTTGCTAAAAATCTTGCAAAGGGTATGTATGTGCCTGTGCTGGCCATATGTTGTTTTCTCTTCTTAGTTTCTGAATAGGATTGTGTGACTGTTTGTGTGAATAACAAGAAGTTACATAAAGGAAAGATTCAGTAGGTAATATTTACTACTGAGCTAATTTTCTTAATGAAAATATTGTAAGAATTTCCTTTTTGAAATTTTATTCTCCTATTTGTATTTACAGTTTGGTGTGCATTTTGAGATTTTTTTTCACTTTAGTTCCATTAAGATCAGATAAAAATTACCAACACTTTGTTCTCCCTATAGTCTTTCAACTTCCCCATGAAATTTCAGATGGAAGGACAAAGGGGGGTTGAGTTGGTAGCTACCAGGCATGCTAGGATTTGGGTCTGATTTGAGAGCATCTCCCATGGGTTCATGTGTTGGAAAGTTGCTCCTCACTGTGGCTCTGGAGATGCGGTGGGAGCCCAAGAGGTCGCTGGGGCACTGCTCTAAGAGAGATTAAAGTACTGTGAGTTCATTCTTATGAAAATGTGGTCACAAAAGAGCAAACCTGATCTCTTCTCTTATTTGGTGATCCCATCTCTCCCCTTTTAAAGGGCTCCTGCCACAAGATTTGAGCCAATGCCAGTATTGCACCCTTAAACTTCAAGAACTGTAAGCTAAATAAACATCTTTTCTTCATAAAATTTCCCAGCCTCATGTATTTTGTTATAGTCACAGGACATGAACTAAGAAAAGGTAATTCTAAGGAAAGTAAATTTATTCTGGATGCTCAATTTTGTCCCCAGGATGAGCTCCAGTGTGGCTCATAAATACTGTTTTTAAAAATTAAATGATTCTGAGTTCATGTAGTAATTTCACACAAAAATAAAATGCTTATGACCCGGAAGCTGGGTGGATTCTGCCCTTCTCCCCTGTGCTGATTATATGAGGGAAATGATGAGTTTGTTTTGTTTGTTCAGGCTTCATATTTGTCTTATAGTATTAGCATTTTGTTCTTGTTCCAGACAACATCTGTCTGGTGCACAGTCTCAGCCAATTCCTGTATTACCTGTGCAAAGGAGACTGCTGAGTGTTCTCAGAGGCCCATAAATTAATTCTGAAAATACCAGCACAGTCAGTTCTCTGCGTTAGCATGAGGGTGCATGATTCTAGAAATAAATCTGTGTAGAAAGAATAAAACAAAGGGCTTTGAGTTTTCTGAGGCAATTATCTTTGCTAAATTTAATGTGGAGGGAGAGACTGTTGAAATAATAACTCTGATTATTCCTAGCTGCCGTTCTCATTTCTTTCAAGTTTCTCAACTGTGATCAGCAGAGAAATTATTTCCTACCAACACCCACAAGATCTCACTATTGGAGTAAGTTGAGAACACCATGTTGGCCCAGTGGGGGAAAACGTTCTTATTAATTACACTTCTCACTAGTACATATTTGCATGTAGGGGCTAAATAGAGTCCGCCATATCCCACAAGCATGTGTATAAAGCAAATTCATTATAAATTGTTTAGAACTTGACATTTTCAAAAACAGTGAGTTAAAGCAGTCCCAAGTCTAGAATAGTATACAGTTTTCAGCTCCTTCTGGAGAAAAAAAATTGTGACATGATATTTGTGTAACTCCCTTAACATTTACTCAAAGATTTTGAAGCACAATACTTGGAGCAATGGCTAGTTTTGAAAGAGCTCTGTACATTGCTAGAAAACTAGCCAGAACCCTAAGGAACACTGGGCCCCAGGCCAAGTGCAGAGGCATGCTATGCAGAACCAACACTTGCCTCTGGCCTTCTGCCAAATGTTCTAACATTGCCATGAAGCGCAGGCCTGAGGAAGGCCCTGGATATTAGATGTGATCTGAACAGAGTAAAGGAAATAGACAGAAGCTTAATCCTATAGGACAGTCAATGTAAGGTAGAGGGGGGTGGGTAATGTTGCACCGGTTAACATTCACCAGTCAGCTTTCTGAGAAAACCAGATGTATGTTTGTCATAAATTTCACTTATATAATGGATGGTAGCACACAGCTTAAAATAATAGGAACATATATAATACTCTATTATGCTTCCATAGAGACAATAGATTCTCACAGAAAGCTTTATTTTACTGAATTCTTATGTCCATATTCAACGTATGGTTGTAAGTTAACGATCATGTGATCAGTGGAGTTGCATCCCAAATAGTCCCTGTTTTTTGAATAAATTTATTGTCTTAAATAAAGTACTAAGACTATTTCTTATCCTTGGACAAATTACATTCACTAAATTGAAATCTCTTTCAACTTCACTACAAGGTCACGCTGTTATTTTGGCATTTTAGAGATAAGAATCTGAAAAATAATTTTATGTTAAATTGCAAAAGTCATGAGGCCACTTGAGGGTTAATGTGGAAATTTTCTATGAATATTTTTATTTATGATAATGTTAGAAAACAAATTTTTTTTCTACTTTTGCAATGCCAGGGTTTGAACCAAGGGCTTTGTTCATACCAGGCAAAAACCCTTGAACTGAGCTAGACCCAAGCTCTGGGCATGGGTAGGTGTGGGTAGAGTTGGGATTAAGCTAAAATATTTACCTTGGTTCAGTTTACATCTCCACATTTGCAGTTTCTTCAAAATCCACTATGCTTTAATAATTCTGTCATTAACAATGGTGTAAAAAATCAGACCATGAATAAGCACTTGATTGCTCTCCAGCTCAGCAGAGAAACTGCTCATCACTGCCAGGTGAGAGTAGTCCTGACACAAGGCCCGTGGTTAGTTATTTTCGTGTACTTTAGCTCATAAGATGAAAGTGAAACAGTGAAGCTGAATACTGGAACTCTATTCATTCTTCACAATCTGAGGGCTGCTCTGCAGAATCACGTAGTAGTTTTCAATGCTGGAATACTATTTTTTCATCTTTAAGGCCACTCACAGTGTCACAGATGCAGGCGTGAAACATCCTTAAGTTTAATATACAATATTAATATTTTATTTATTATTTTCTTAAGTTGAGACCACCAACAAAACGACAAACCAGCCTCCATTTTATAACAACTTTTGCAGTGTAAATTTCTTTTTTTTTTTTTTTTTATTTTAGAAACATAAAAGTACAAAAACATATTGACAAACAGACACCCATTGCAGTGTAAATTTCTGCTAAGACAGTTTTAAGTTATTGCTGTGGGTGGCATCACTGAGCGTGGAGCTGAGGAGAGACACCATTGTGCACCAGCATGTATTTCCGCCACAGAGATCTGATAGAGGTAAAAAAAGTCACATGCTTTCTCTTATAGGAGAATCCCAAATTATAAGTAAAGAGCAAGCTAAAAGGTAGCTAGGAGGAAGCAGAGAGACAGATATTTCTCAAAGGGGTGGGGGGTCATGAGATGGAGGGACTTGAGGGGAGAGAGAGAGAAAGGAGATGAAAAAGGAATTAAGAGGAGCTACGTACATCCAGCAACTCCACGCAAGGAGTGTAAACCTTGTGGACTGCAAACACGTACTGGCAAAAATAATAATACAATTGTATAATTCTTTAATAGCTAGAGAGAAATGATTTTGATTCATTTGGTGGAAATTTTAGTGGATTTACTCTGACCTGCGAGAAAGGCATTCTGGGAAATTATTATTTTGGTTGGTATTAATAATATATGAAATTGTTCCCCTAATTTCTGTATTCACTGTGTACTAGTATTCATTTGTCTGTTTACCCATAGTCTTACATCCATCTCTTGTTAAATGGAGAGGACAACTAACTCTGGAACAGCAAAGCATGCTGGGAAACAGTAATGGCAAACACACAGAAGCGAACCAGACTGTTCGCTTGGCACTTTTAATAGTTTGTCAGCTCTGTGGTTGTCATCATTTCATTGCAAGACATATGGTAAAAATGTAGACAATCAAGTTTCTTTCTTTTTTGTGTCTTAGAATTCTTTTAAAATGTCTCTAGTATTATAAAATTAAACAACTGTGGCAACTTCAAAATAGCAAAACAGAGTAAGATTACATAGTGGTGAGTTTTGAGTGTCATCTGTATTTTTATAATTCAGTGATAAGTGTCATGTCTTAATTGTTTAATAACGATATTTAACAATTGTCTCACAAAATTCCTCACAAACCGGTGTGTAAGGCAGCTCCAGCACAGCTCTGGTGAGGTTAGAGAACAGAGGTACAGAGATGGCTAAGGGAACTGCCGGGTCCTCCCCGCCCCCTGAACACTGGAACCTAGTCTGTTCAGAACCTAGTCTGTTCGGCCATGCAACGTGTAGATGGAAACACCCCTTTATTGAAACGAGTACATTTTTACAGAATTTAGTTTGGCCTACTGGTTAAGAGTCTTTAAAATCTCCACAGGTTTTTGACCCTATAACCTCAACCCCTAGGAATACGTTTTATAAAATATTCAGAGATGCTACAAATATATTATGTAAAGAATTTGCCTTTATAATACTTTTGCAATGCCTAGATTGACCCAAGGGCTTTGTTCATCATTATAAATATTATAACATTTATAATATAAATATTATAAATACCAACCATAATAAATATATTATGTAAAGAATTTGCATATGCCAAATAATTAGGAACAACCTAAATACCCAATTAGACAGTTGTGTTTAAATTAGTTATAAGTCTGTACTATAAAATATTATATCATTATTGAAAATTATGCTTTTAGATAATTTTTAGAGATCTGGAGCTGTACCTCAGTGGGGGAGTGCTTGTCTAGCATGTACAGAGCCCTGGGTACAATTCCTAAATCTATTCCAAAACAAAAAACAAAACACCACAAAGATAAATAAATTAAATGAATAATATTTAGTGCTATAGGTAACGGTTATATAATAAAAGATGAAAAAATAGAAAGCAAAACTGCATGCAACCTGGCCCCAATTTCATTAAAAAATTTATATATATATTAAAATAAAATGCAGCCAATAGTATCTGTACAGTATTTGTTATTGGTGCTGTCTAGATTTTTTGTTTTGCTTTTGAGACAGTTGCCTGCTATGTGGTTCAGGCTGGTCTTTATGTATTTTTTTATTAGTACACACATGCAGTACATAATGACTGCACTCCTTGTGGGGAGTCTGTGCATGTACATACCACATCTTCATTCATTTTTGTCCCCCTCCCTCTCACCTTCCCTGTAACCTCCAACTGAACTCACCTATGAAGCCCAGGCTGGCCTCCAACTTACAGTGCTCCTCCTATCTCAGCCTCTTGAGTGCTGGGATTACAGACATGTGCCACCATGGTTGGCTATGAAGCCTATCTAATTTCTGTTTGTCTTTCTAATTCTTTCTGCACTGTTTGTTCTAGAATTATCATGTGCAGTTGTTCCTTGGTATATATGGAGAACTGATCACAGAACTCTGAGGATACCAAAATCTGAAGGTGACCAAGTCCTATATGTAAAATGGCGAAGTATTTATATATAGCCTAGTTACATCATCTTGTATGCTTTAAATCATCTCTAAATGATTTGTAATACCTAATACAATGTAAATGCTATGTAAATTGTTGTTACTTTGGACTGTATTGGGAATAATGGAAAAATCTGTACATATTCAGTATGGATGTAGTTCTTTTCAAGTATTTTCAACTTGCAACTAATTGAACCTGAACAGAGGGCTAACTATATAAAATTTAATATCAGAAAAATATAAGTATTAATTTAGAAGGTGTTGGCTTGCAGTAGTCTGTTAAGCTCCTTTGTTTATCACTCTCAAGGTAGAGTTTGCAAGTCTACACCATGAAAAAATTTTTCCAAAGGAATGCTCCTCTAATTTCATAAAAAGAAGTAATAAAAAATAAGATTTATTGAGATTTACTTTACCATCAATATGAAAATGTAAATTTAAAAAGTTACACATAAAACATTATTTTAGTCAAAGCAAAAACAGCTACTAATGGGAAATAGAAATTATAATATAAGCTTATATTTGGAAATTTTTCTGAGTTTTTTAAAAATGTAAATTAAACATGCATCCTGGAGAGAACTTTGTTCATTTTGTGGCTCTGCCCTACAATTCAGGACCTGTCCAGCGGATACTGAAAGATTTGCTCTGTCACACTGAAGTCTGTGTCCAACACTGTGAAGCCATTTACCAAATTATATTAGGAAGTGAGAGTCAGTATCTTAAGAACAATAGCATTTTAATTTTTAATTACATTTTCTGCCATTACAATGAATATTTATTAAGTGGCCTACAAACTAAAATGCCACTGTGCGGAGTGCTCTGTGAATTATTCAAAGGAAGGTTCTTAGAAAAATGAAACCAAGCCTACAAAATGACTTTCACAATTCTTTACTGTCTTACATCTGCTCTTGCTGCGTTTTCACTCGCGTGTCTTGTTCTCACATCCTGATTCCACCCCAACTCACTCTTCTCTTCCTACCTTTGGCGCTCACATTTCTTCCCAGCAAGGTTTCAAGTGCGAGTATAGTGTGTCTCCCATTATTCTCGTTTGAACATGTTTTTATCTTGATTGCTGTGTCAGCTCCTCAAAAGGTGATTCTTTGCTCTTGTGTCCCCCTGGGTATTTGGCCCAGTGAGGAGCAAAAAATTTACACTGGAAAAAAATCTTGTGGGCTTAAATTGATTAGATTCTCCTTGGAGAAGCTAATGTAGAATTATAAATTCAAAATTTTTGGCCTTAAGCAAAATAGATAATATTCTGGAACTCCATGGATCTGTTAAAAGGACCCAAACCGATGCTGGGTTTTTTTTCCCTTTCTAATTTAAACCACTGGAAACAGAAACAAAAGCCACATCTCAAATGTTCCACACTCAGGGGCCATTTCCTCTCCTTAAAAGAGCATAATCCCAGCCTCTAGAAAAATGCAGAAAGAAGAAGTGCAATGAATATAATTCCATTTCATTAGCCCTTCGATCACCAAATGAAGAAAAAACTAAAAAATCATCTTTGGAAATCGTCTTCTGGAAAAGAATGAGGGCTTCCCTCTGAGGATGGGAGAAAGGAGGGATGGGGTGTCTCATGTTGGATCTGCAGTGCTGAAGCAAATAAAATGAGGTACTAGCATTAATTAAAACTGGGTGGTGGGCAACAGGGTTCTTGATGTGTAAATTACTGAATTTTGAACTAAGAAGAAAAGAAGGGAGAAGGTTCTAGTACATATATTTACTTTACCATCAATTTGGGATTGTAAACAAAAACCAGTTATACATAAAACATTGTTGTAGTCAAAGCAGTCATAAAAGGAGATACCTCCATCTTGTATCATTCCTGAAACCAGCTTAGCAGGTGGGAATTTGTTTATGTGCTTTTGCTCTTTTGAGCTTAAGCAGATTTTTTTTAGACAGTCTCACTATGTAGCCCAGGCTGGCCTCAAACTTGAGGTGATCCTCCTGCCTCAGCCTCTCAAGTACTGGGATTACAGGTGTCCGCCACCACACCCAGCTTTAAGCAGATCTTAAATTACATACAGATGAAACATAAATGTAAATCCTCAGAAAGTGTTGCAGTTACCTGTAAGGTATGAGCGGAGCACCAGATCATCCCATCAGACTGAGAGCAATTATGAACCAGCCACCCAGGTAGAGAAGTTGAAAGTACTTGATTCATCCCAGAAGTAACTCCATCAGGAACAGCATTATTAAAAAGTTTAAAAATTCAGCATGAATAGAGAATTATACAGCAGTAGAGAAAGAAGATATAATATTCATGGCATCAAACATTAAGAAGCTGAAAGAATATAAAGCTATTTCCCTAACAATTCTGACTGTGGAGAGAAAGAAGCATGGTGTGATGGTCTAAAGGATGCTGAGCAGTCAGAGTCCTCAACAAGCAGAAATATGCCTGTTGCTCCTCCCTTGAGTAAAAGATAAGCCTCCATGATAGGTGCAGAAGCAGACTTGGCTCACTAATCCATGTCTCATGGAAGTGTGGGTTGAAAGGGTATCAGTAGCCATCCATAGCCCTCAACCCTGATCACTGGTCCTACTGATTCACCTGGGAATGGACAATACTTGGGAACAATCTGATGTTGATGTTCTTAGCAGAAAACCAAAGGGCTTCTATGCTTTCTATGGGAGCACTAGATATAGGCAGTAAATGGCTATCTACACAGATGATACTGAGGAGGGGATTGAACTCCCTGTACCTGACTGTAACACCATAATACAGAGGTCTTCGCACCTCATGAGTTCTGGAAAGACTCTGTTGGCCAAGAAAATCACTGGCCTGGTCAAAATGAATTTTTCCTGTGCCAACTGAAGTGTGTTTACTGAAGAAAGTTCACCACATCCAACCTTCACAATAGTAACAGCAGCTACTGCTTAAGAGCGCTTTTAAGGGGCCAGACTGTACATGGTGCCCCAGAATCTCAATTTAATTCTCAAAGCAACCCAATGGGTGAGAACTATTAATACTGTAGATTTAAAAATGTGAAAACTGGTCCCCAAAGAAGTGCAGGAATGACCCTAAAGTCACACAGGTGGTGACAGAAAGACTTGACCTTCTGTTGGATCCAAACCTGTAATTGCTGACTTGACAGTAAAAGACGCCTAAGGTGACATGAATCCCCACTTACTCTCTTAATTTAGTAACTTAACATTCTTTTCGCCAGTTTGCCCTTACAATAATAGCACTTACTCTTTCTATTTTTGTCCACAAACACTATGGTTAGTATGTCTCAGCATTACTAGGATCTATATTCTGTATTAGTTTCTTTGGGCTGTCTTTAATAAGCGCCCCAAGCTGGGTGGTTTAAAGCTACAGTACAGAAATGTATTCTTCCATAGTTATCAAGCTGCCATCTGGGCCATGCTGTCTCAGGGTATGGGAGAGAACCCTTCCTTGCCTCTTTCAAATTCAAGTAGCTCCTAGGAATCCATGGCTGGCAGCTATATTGCTCCAGTTTCTGCTTGTCTTGCTATGTGGCCTTCCTGTTAGTGTTTCTGTAACTCTCCAAATCTGTCTCTATAAGGTCTCCAGGCATTAAACTTTTGACCCATCGAAATCCTAGCATTCCCTTCACTTTGGCTCAGCACCAGATCTCATGCAAACCTCATTTGCCTAATTTCCACCCTGGACGTCTTCCTGGCTCTCCTGCTCTCACCGCTGGATAGAACCTGTTAAGAGTTTATGACAACCCACACCATAAGCAAGTATGTGACGCCTCTCTCTCTCTTGTTACCTTTTTGCCTTCACCTGAACCACTCCTGCACCCCATCAAGCTCCATTAGCCTGTCTCAGGCCCCAGCAAGAAGGACCCTTTTTTCCTTTCCATCAGTCCTCGCTGCTTTGTCTCCCTGAGGCCTTGTGGCCCAGAGCACTGTGGTTATAGTATCCTGTGGACACTGAACCACTTCCTGGGATTGTCTCAAAGGATCTGGGCACTGAGGAAACCGTGGCTACTGGAAGAAACTACTGATGTATCTTTGTCTCCTTTATAGTGGAAGAGTTCATCTTCACTCCCCAGCACTGCAATCTTTACTGATTGACTCCTTCTGGGGATGCCTCAGCCTCACCCAAGACAGAGGCTTCCTGCAAGCCCTTCAAGCTTATTACACAACCCTAAAGATACCAAGTTAACTCTGGCTCTGTTATAAACAGCTCCACTCTAGGTGGGATCATCAAGTCCTGAAAATTGATTTACTTTTTACTTTTCACTTAATATATCTGAATTTTTCTTACTTCCCATCCACATCTATACATACACTGTGCCAGGCAGCCTGTAGGGCCTGCAGATATGGGACCACAGAGTCTACAGAGCAAGCTTTAACTGTTTATCTACTTCTCTCTTAATGAGTGTTTTGACATATTTAGTATTTTTTTTGGGGGGTACCAGGAATTGAACTCAGGACCTTGTGCTTGCCAGGCAGGTGCTTGTTCCACTGAGCTATATCCCCAGCCCTTTTAGTATTTTCACAACCACAGTGCTCATCTTTGTACATGTATCTTGGCATAACTGTTCAAGTACTTTTATGTGATAAGTTCCTGGAAGCAGAATTTCTGGATCAGAGGGGATCCGTTTTGGAGTCTTAGGTGGGGTCAGTCAGTGGCAGTGCACTGCCTAGCATGTTCAAGGGTTAATTTCCAGCACCTAAAAACAAAAAAGGAAGCAGGGAAGGAGGAAAGGGAGGAAAGAAGGAAGGAAAGAAAGACATTCTTAGATTCTTAAACTTTTAAAATCAATTTCATAATTTACACACAATAAATAGCCCTATATAAAATACGATTTAATAAGATTTAACGTATATGTTCTACATGTGCACAAACATGCACACATATCTGTGGATATATATACATGCTTGGGTTTAGGACCCACCCTAATTCAGTATAACCTCACCTTAACTTGATCCTGTCTATGAAGATCCTGTTTCAGGATTGTCACATCAAGGAAGAGGTGAGAAATCATGCACTTACCTACCCATTGCCATTTCTGCGTCGCTAATGCTGCCCTCTAGGGCTGAATCCCCCAGTTCTTCTAGCCTGCCTCAGACATGACTTTGAAGCCCTCTAACAAAAACCCTGAAGAGCTTGAAATAGGAAGCCACTGATACGTACCGAAAATGAACCCAGCATGTGTGGTCTCAGGCTTAGCCTCTCACTTCAAAACATACTTGGTTACACTGCTGGTGGGAATGCAGACTGGTGCAACCACTGTGGAGAGCCGTTTGGAGATTTCTCCGCAAACTAGGTCTAGAGGTTCCATTCAAACCAGCTATTCCTCTTCTGGGTATTTTCCCAGAAGATCTGAAAACATCATATCACTCTGACATATGTGCACCCATGTTTATAGCAGCACAATTTGTAATAGCTAAA